>PNEQ01065139.1:0-10452 GCA_003012365.1 Medauroidea extradentata
GCAGGCAACTGGTTGTTTTCTCAGGCAGGAGAGCAGGCGATCAGGCAGGTGGTTGGGTGGGCGCGCGTTCAAGCACACGAGAGAACAGGTGAGCAGGCCGGCAGGCAACTGGTTGTTTTCTCAGGCAGGAGAGCAGGCGATCAGGCAGGTGGTTGGGTGGGCGCGTGTTCAAGCATGCGAGAGAACAGGGTAGCAGGCCGGCAGGCAACTGGTTGTTTTCTCAGGCAGGAGAGCAGGCGATCAGGCAGGTGGTTGGGTGGGCGCGCGTTCAAGCATGCGAGAGAACAGGGCAGCAGGCGGGCAGGCAACTGGTTGTTTTCTCAGGCAGGAGAGCAGGCGATCAGGCAGGTGGTTGGGTGGGCGCGTGTTCAAGCACGTGAGAGAACAGGTGAGCAGGCCGGCAGGTAAGTGGATGTTTTCTCAGGCAGGAGAGTAGGCGAACAGGTGGACGGGTGTTCAGACATACTGGAAGCACGGCAGGTAAATGGACAGTGTTCTCTCATTCAGGCAGGAGAGAAGGTGGGTGGGCGGTTGTTCAGGTATACAGGAGAACATGCAGGCGGGGTATCGGCAGATGTGTGAGCGGGTGTTCAGTCATACGAATGACAGGCGATCAGTCAGGCATGCAGTAGAACAGGCAGGTGGGCAGGCAAGAAGCTGATCGACCGGACGATCAGACAGGTGAGTGGGTGTGCAGGTATGTAGTAGAGCAGTAGGTTAGGCAAGTGGACAGACAAGCATGCTATAGTACTGGTGGGTGGTCTGATGTTAAGGCATTCAGTATAGCAGTAGAGCAGTCAGACAGGCGAGCAAGGGATTTGGCAGATTGGTGGGCGGGTGTTTAGACAGGGACGATAATAGGTAATCAGGTAGGTAGGTGGGTGTTCAGGAATGAAATAGAGCTGGAAAGAAGGGCATTGTGCAAGAAAGCAGATGGTCGGACACGTGGGTGGGCGAATGTTCAGGCAAGTACAAGACGAGACGATCTGCGAGTGGATGTTCGGGCCTGCAGGACAGCAGGATAACAGTCAGGTGGAAAGCAAGTAGGCGATACGCCACGATGGTGGGTGGGTTTTCAGGCAAACAGGAGTGCAGGCAGTTTTTAACAGCTTCCTTCCTTCTTCTTGCAAGCTCGCACTTGTTCATGGTTGACCTGCTTCGTTCTCTCTTATTCGGATTTGTGTTTGTTTTGTGTCCCTGGATCGTATGGTATCTCGTGTTGAAGCCTGTCCTCCCCACTTTTGGGTGTACTCTACACCTAGTGGTTTTTTTACCCTAGAAACTCAATAGATAGTACATCGGAATGTTCTTGTTTCATATGCATATGTGAGTTGGGGCTTTGACTATCCCTCTACTCAGTGTAAGGTCTAATTTTCCGATGTACTGGTTTTCCTTGGAACATGCTTGGAATCGTCTTCATCCCCGAGTAAAATATCAAGTTCTCCATTAATTCTTCGGATTTTTACAATTCCTCATTAGAGTACCCTGTGTTGGTTCGGTTCATACATTTATATGAAAGTAATGCATAATTTCCCTTTTTCTGTTCTGGAGGGTTATATTTCTGTAATGGATTGTACACCTTTCACAATGCTCTAAATCTTACTCTAATAAAGACGACTATAGCTGCCAAAGAAATGGCCAGAAGTTATGTTCGTCTTCTTGCTTGTGGTTCTCCTTCTCTTTTTATTGTAGTCGTTATAGGCTTGATCCTCTAGCCAGGTATCAACATTTTCTAGCTTTGTTTATACCTCCTCTGTCAACTGCTAAAGAAACTCTGCTGTCCCTATTATATTTTTAATTTTTAGTGCGCCTGTCCAATGTACGAATGCCATGTTGTCACAGCATTTTTCGAGTCTTTATCTTTATGTCCTGAATTTTTCTAGGCTGTTTTATTCACTTCACATATTTGACACATGGATGAGGTTTTCAAGTCATATACTGTGCAGTTTTTCCTTACAATCACCATGACCTGAGAGTAACTGTGATAGTTCATGGATAATATTTAGCCATTTTATATTTACCCTTTCTTCCATGTGTGGACATACTGTGTAAAGCTCTCTTCCTTTGGTGGTATCTCATCGATCATCCTAAGAGTACAGTGTTTTGGTTCTATCTCGTATCTTCCCTATGTCTGTCGGACTTCTATACCCGTATTGCTTACACAATTGTTGCTAGAAGATTGATGTGTATCACAACAGTCAGTACTAGAATGGCATCCATCATTTGGTACATTTTTGTAGTCTTCATAACTATTAACGAAGTGGACTTTGCACCTTGTCGATATATCGCTTGAGTAAGACTTGCTGCGCCTCATTTTATCAGGCTCTTACGGACGTATCTATAAACAGCTTTCGGTTGTTACACATTTACCAAAAGACTCTTGTTGCAACGTAAGTAAAGGCAACATTTTTAAAAATGTTGTTGATGTAACGAGTTAAGGAATCAGGTAATTGAAAGTTTTTCAATTAATGGGTAATCAGAAGCTGCTGTTAAATAAACCTGATCCGTTTATAATATAGCCTGTGCAATATTCCATTGAAGGTTTGAAACAATGTGTAATTTTTTTGTAAACAAAAGTTGTAAATGTAATTGTAGTGCATATGTTTTTAAATTTAGTTCCTTTGTTTTTAAAGGAAGAGAAAATTTGTGTAGTAACAATTATAGCACTATGCAAAAATGGCGTAAATGCATGTTACTGAAAAATTTCTGTGTAGATTTTTAATCAAAAAATGTTGTTGATGTTCATAGCTTTGTTATCTTTTTATGGTAACCACACCAGCAGTAATAAATAAACAAAACTATTAAAAATGTTTTCTTTTTTTACCTGTGTAAAGTGACTAGTGTGACAAATTATTCCAGAGTTTTTTTAGGAATAATTTTCTTTATTGAATTGTAATATAGTACATTAGTACTGTCGAATACGAAATTTTAGATGAAATAATTAGTAATAAGCTGAATTTTCGTAGAGACCTTCCACCTTACTCTTCAATATACTTGAAGTCCCAACCAATCGAACTGAAGCTTCAGCCGCCATATTGGATAATGGACGCCAAAAGTGAAATTTTTGCATATTCGTTTAAAATTGTGCAATTAAGAGCAAAAATATTTTTGTACCAAATTAAGGACATATTTATTTATATTAAAAAAATCTGTGGATTTTTTTTCTTCATAAAACCAGTAGTTTGACCATGACAGCCTCATGTATGGCAACGTCTCCCAATATTTGGACATTTACGCATGTAGAGAAAGGGTTTGGAGGACTTTATATAGGTGTATAAAAGGTACCAAATTGCAGCATCCTAACTCAAAAGACGTAGGTGATATGTCCCTATGAATAAAATAAATAAAGTCCCGACTTCGAACCCTTCTGGTCCGTTTTTTTATATCCGAAGAAATCGTTTCAAGATGTTGGTGAGAGGTATGTGCTTACCAAACCTCACGAGCCTACGTCAAATACCTCGAAGATATGAATGGAGAACAGTCATCAATATCTCTTATTATCCCAAAAGACTCCTTCGGTCAGTCTATTACTTCCAGTGAAGAGTTTTTGATGTAAGGACGTATTATTTGGTAATCAGGTACCTCTCACGAATGTTTCGTAATAATTTCTCAGGATTAAAGAAACGGACTGGAAGGGTTCGAATTGTTGCATTTAGTAAGTAGAAACCAGCAAGAAATTTTCCTCACAATCTAGAGGAAAATAATTTGATTAAAATCTATAAATTAATAAAAATAAATTTTTTTGTTTTCGTTTAGTTACACCTGAAAATACCAGTGAATTTAAAAAATATGCCTTGTGGATACAAAATTGTCAGGAGCAAACACATGGGTAGGAGCGGAGGATACAAAGCTGGATAATTGTATATTCTAATAAGTTGCTACAAATATATGAAACACAAACTGATAGAAATATTTTTGCCGCTGTATTTTTACCTAGACAGGAAAATATAATGTTAAAAATAAATGTAATGAACAGAAGTTAAATGAAAAATATATATTTAATAAACGTTCTCATTATTTAAAATAGTACACATTTACATACATAAATGTCTTCTGGTCCAACTTAAATTTGTGATGGCTGGACAGCATCCGATAATATTTGGCGGCTACCTAAAAAAAAAAAATACTTTTGTAGCACTTCCAACAATGGTGTTGTCTTGTAACTGCTATCAAGAATCTACAGAAACAATATCAATATTTTAATTTTATGACTTGACAATGGGTGCATGAAATATAAATTATTTCAACACAGTTTTTCTCTCACCACAGTGGACATGGTTCAGTTAACTGAGAGGTCAGCTTGTATGTTTACATGTGAGATTCATGCCAGATATTTCTGTAGTGTAACTGTTATCTCAGGATACTCACATTTTTGCCAACATTTTCCTTTTAACTTTCAACTTGTTAGTCTAACTCCATGTCCATGTCTAGTCCAACTGAAACCTTTTTAAGTTTATTTATTTGACTTCCATATGCCTGTTAAAAGTCATTTCTGACAGTTGGGCAAATTACATGGTAGAATTAGCCCATAACATGTCAACTAACTTTACAAAATTAGGCCAGGTTTATAAATAAATACAACAATGCCAGAATGCAAGGACATATTGTAAATATGAGAAATCATCAGAACAGAAACCTTCCAAATGAAATAATATTCTGTAATTATCCTATTTGCAAAATGTCCTGTTGGTACCAGCTTATGTGTTGCACAGTTAACAAATGAACAATATTTTGTTGAACATGCTCTGCACAGCATTGTGGTCTTGAATTGCCTAAAACTTAATAAAATATTGACAGCATTAAAATTTAGGGCCTGCTGAAGCCAAATAAAATCAGTCTAAACAATAAATTGTACAGTATGTCACATTAATAATGGGATAATGAATTCTAAAAATGGTGACAATATCAAAACACACAAAGTACACACATAAAACTGCACAAGTGTAAGAAAACCATTAAGAAACTTGGGGAAATTGTAAACCTGGGAATATAAACGACAAAATGAAAGGGTCGATACTGAGTTAATTATCTCCAAAATATGTGACCATCATTTCATAGCATCTTCTCAGACAGTATTAAAACTTTACAGCCTACAGTTTATTTTACAAATGAAACCACTACTGATAAGTTATCATTAGAAAATATTTTGACTGCAAAAGTAATAAATGCATTTAATTTCACTGTTATATTTCTATGTCTTTCCATGTTCCAAAGGTTAAAGCCGGATTCACAACCACACTTAACGTACGTACGAACACACACACATGTACGTTAAGTATTAGAGATTGGATTCACAACAGAACTTAATCTACACATGCGTGGAAAATATATATTTCATTATAAAATGTCGGTAATAGATTATCGTAATTTATTTTATTTTTCGTAACTAACTAAATAGTTTATGCAACAAGATAAATGATTTCTCAATATAAATTAATATTAATCTTACGTGTGCACGTGCTGCATCCACAACCACCACTTAGCACATGTACTTACGAAGTAGAAAGTTGATCAACTCTATTATGTACGTGTGCATGCTAGTCGAGGATGTTTCTACTTTTACACAGCTTATAGCTGGATTCACAACCACCACTTAGCGTATGTGCGTACGTACATGTAAAAGTAGAAACACTGAGTGTGCATGCTAGCATTCACATCCTCGCATAGCGAGCATATGTACATAATAGAGTTGATCAACTTTCTACGTCCTACGTACGTACACTATGGGCCGTATCTATAAACGGCTTTCGAAAGTGCTGTTAGCAGAAATTCACCTGGCAGCTTGCCAACTCTTCGCATCCTATAAACGACTTTCGGGAGCTTGCCTGCTGAAACCACTTTAAATATGGCAACATAGCATCACTTTTCTCCCATTGGATAGTATGCAGAATGAATATAGGAATACACCCTGCAATTTTCGACCATCTTTTCTGACATTTCACGCTTGTTCTTCATATCTGAGATGATGTTATTGTCTTTGGATTTAGGTTAGGTACGCAAAAGCAATATTTTTTGTTAAGGTTAAATACGTTTAAAGTAGTATTTGTGAGGTTTTTTTTTTTTCAGTGAGCATAATATTGTGATGGAGAGCAGTACAGATTTTTACAAATACTTCAAACTAATTTTTGAATTATTCAATAAAGAAATTCATAAAATGGAAAATAAAAATACCAACTATGGAATAACCTGTTACACGAGTCACTTGATGAAAGTAAAGTACAAGAACATTTTAAAATTTAATTGTTTATTTTTACAGCTGACATAATTAGTGTAAGAAACTAACGAATATCTAAGATCATAAACACTGTACATAAAATGTGTTCAAACAGAAAAAGTTTTCGTGAACATGTGTTTACCGTCATTTTCGCACAACGCTGCTATTATTTCCATGCAAAATTATCCTTTATTTTCGAAACAAAGGTACAAGAATTGCAAACATATACATGTGCAGCAACAATTTTGGTTTGTGAAAAGTCTCACCCTGTAATATTGCATACACTTTAAACTGATCTGGTATACATAACAGTAGCTTCTGTTTATTGAAAACTTTCAAATACGTAATTCCAAAACTTGTTCCAATCAAGAATATATTTTAAAAATGTTGCATTTTCTTATGTAACAAGTGACGTTTGACAGGTTATTCCAGAGAAGATCCATCGCCATTGTTAGAAAGACACAATGAAAACAGCTGAACAGGCTTTCGAATCACCGTCTGACCACATTCACCTGAAAGTGGACGCCTCTTCATTTCCAGGCAGTCAACCAAACAACGAAAGATGTTTATGGTGTGTGTTTCGGCCGGAACAGACATTCGATGATTGGATAACAACGGAGAGCCGTTTATAGACACAGCCCTAAGTGTTGGTTGTGAATACAACATGTGCAAAAGTAAGACTCAATCAAATATTAATTTATATTGAGAAATCATTTATTTCATGGTCATAAATTATTTAATTTGCTTCGAAAAATTAAAATAAATTACGATAATCTATTACTGACATTTAGTTATGGCATAAACATTTATGTGCATGTTCAGATTAATTGTTGTTGTGATTCCAATCTCTAATACTTGTGTACATGCGTGTGTTCGTATGTACATTAAGTGTGGTTGTGAATCCGGCTTTAACCTATAGAACGTGTAAAGACTTTGCTATTAGTAATTCAAATATAGCTGTGAAATTAAATGCATTTACTACTTTTGCAGGCAAAATATTTAATGTTAACTTATCTGTAGTGGTTACATTTGTAAAATTTACTGTAGGTTGTGAATATTTGATATTGTCTGAGGAGATGCTATGAAATGATGGTTACATATTTTGAAGATAATTAACTCAGTATCGACCCTTTCATTTTGTCGTTTATATTCCCAGGTTTACAATTTCCCCAAGTTTCTTAATGGTTTTCTTACACTTGTGCAGTTTTATGTGTGTACTTTGTGTGTTTTGATTATTACAGATGGTTTAAAGTTCCCTTCGTCCTCACCAGCTGCTCTTGTCTTCAGCATTTATCCTTCACCAACCTCGCTGCCTGTCTTAACACTTTGTCCAACTCCCGCATCTTCGATTTCATGCACGGGTCCCTCTCTGCTGCTGCATACTCATAACATTGGCTATACCACTGCAATATATGTATTTTCCTTCACAGCACTAATAACACCCTTCCTTACCATTCCCAGCAAACCTAGAGCCCGTCTCCCTTTAGACACCACTCTCTCTACCTGCCTTCTCGACCCTAAGTCATCCTGCAATAGTATCCCTAGATACACGTATTCTCAGGGCCGTATCTATAAACTGCTTTCGAAAGCGCTGTTAGCAGACATTCGTCTGGCAGCTTGCCAACTTCTCGCATCCTATAAACGACTTTCGGTAGCTTGCCAGCTGAAAGCACTTCCATGTCCACTTGAAGTGTAAATATGGCAACATAGCACCATTTTTCTTCCATTGAATAGTATGCAGAATGAATATAGGATTGCACCCAGCAATTTTCGTTCGTCTTTTCTGACATTTCACGTTTGTTGTTTATAACTGAGATAATGTTATTGTCTTCGGAATTAGGTTAGGTAGGTAAAAGTAATATTTTTTGTGAAGGTTAAATATGGGTTAAAGTAGTATTTGGGAGGGATTTTTTCAGTGAGCATAATATTGCGTTGGCATGGGGAACAGTACAGATTTTACAATTGCTTAAAACCAATGTTTGTATTATTCAATAAAGAAATACAAAAAACGGAAAATAAAAAACCAGCTATTGAATAACCTGTCACACGAGTCACTTGATGAAAGTACGAGAACATTTTAAAATTTAATCGTTTATTTTTACAGCTGACATAATTATCGCAAGAAACTAACGAATATATTAACATCATAAACACGTCAGATAAAATGTGCACATACAGAAAATGTTTTAGTTATTATGTGTTTACCATCATTTTCGCTCAGTACTGTTATTATTTCTACGCAAAAGTTTATCTTAATTTCAAAACAAAGGTACAAAAATTGCAAACATATACACGTGCAGTAACAATTTTGGTTTGCGAAAAGTTCCACCTTGTAGCAAACCTTCCATGGAAAATTGCATACACTTTAAACTGATCTGGTAGACTTAGAAGTAGCTTCTGTTTATTGAAAATTTTCAAATACCGTACATATAATTCCTAAACTCGTTCCAATCAAGAATATCATTTTAAAATGTTGCTTTTTCTTATTTAACAAGTATCGTTTGACAGGTTATTCCAGAGAAATCTGCCGCCATTGTTATAAAAACACAATGAAAACCGCTAAACAGGTTTTCGAATCACTGACTGACCACATTCACCTGAAAGTGGATGGCTCCTCACTTCCAGGCAGCCAACCAACCAACGAAAGAGGTTTATAATGTGTGTTTCGGCCGGAACAGACATTCGGTGATTAGATAACAACCGAAAGCCGTTTATAGATACGGCCCTGAAACTTCCGCTATGGTATCTCCTGTCCTATTCTATTTGTACATATCTGCACTCCTAACCCATACAGCACACCAATGTTGTCGCAACGTTGCAGCGTCACACAAAAAATTTGCAACATTATAGCAATGTTGAATGAAGCAATAGAAGTGTTGCAGCAACGTTGATCTGTGGACGTTGTAGCAGCGTTGATTTGGGGATGTTTCAGCAATGTTGATTTGGGGACGTTTCAGAATAAATAACATTCATTAAACACATATACAAGGACACTACAGCAATATTGGCACGAAAATGTGTTTTAAATAAAAAATATACAACAAAATCTCCTAGCAGTTTAATACATGTGATAAAAGAAAGAATGTACCTTGAATACCCAGCAAACTAGCACAAGCTAAAAATACACGCAACAGCAAATGCAACAAACAAAGCACCCAAACAAATTGGCAGTAATGGCTGCTAGTACATCATTAATGTATTACAAGTCAAAATGGCAATTAAACGAATTAATAAAATAAATGAGCATTAACAAGAACTTAAAAATAATTAAATTTATAATAAAAACAATAATTACACAAGTAAGTCGTAGTTCATAATTATTTACAAGCCCTTTTCAAACAGAATCTCAAAGGAGAGTTCTTGACCAGGTAGTAGGCGACCATTGTTGTAGCAATGTTACAAACAACCTCAATATCAACGCATTAAAAATGGAAATGTTGGTACTTTTAGCAACGTTACTGCAACGTTGACAATAGACATTCAACCAAAATGAAACAATACAATGTTGTTGCAACATTTGTGCAACCTAGTGTGCTGTATGGGAACCTTCTTCCTTGCAAACCTAACGATCTTTGTCTTTCTCACATTTATATTCATTTTGTTATTTTCTGTCCACAATAGTATCCTATAAATGTCATCCTGCAACTTGTACCTTTTACCAACATCTGCATACAAAAAACAGTAATCAGCACAAACTTATTTTTCAACTTACAAGTTCACTAGTTTATCTTGCAACACACCCAAAAATAATATTTGAAAATTTGATGGGAACAAGAAAAACCTGAGGAAACATCTGTAAGCATAGGTACTGAATTGTCTGCAGTGCAAGTTTCCACTAGAATAAACATTTGTATCTGATGTATTGTTTTGATTGAAGCTACTGTTATTGATGCATTGGTTTTCTTAAGTTTGTCAAAATTGTAGGAAGAGATAAAGAAGGTTCCCATTACCGTTACAGATGAAATAATATTAACTGACTGTCCAGCCAATCAAACTGACATAACTATTTTGACAGTGTTTGTTTTACATCAAGGTGACTACTTATGGGCAAATTATGAGATCTTACTGAGGTGAAACCTGTGTCTCACATATCAGCCAGTATTTCTGACATAACATCATCCAGCTGAATTTCAATACCTACAACCTCATATATAGTCCAGGCAATTTAGTTCAAAAAACACTGATTAGGAAAAAAATCGTGTAGTTTTGAAAATTTGCATAGGTGTAAGGGAAAGTAT
>PNEQ01065147.1:0-13535 GCA_003012365.1 Medauroidea extradentata
TGTTACACAGCGCGCTACTTACAGGCAAAGCTCTCGCGACCACTGCTAGAGTCAGACTAAGTGTTCCTCCCCGGTCTCGCTGGGGTCAGGTAGTTGCCCTGCCGGCCGGATGGCTGCCCTGCCGGCCGGATGGTACACTCAGCCCTCCGCATTCCTGCGGCCCGGCTGAGCTGGCCAGGCGGCACACACGTCCCTGACCATCGCATTCCTGCAGCCTGCCGCTCAGCGCTGTGTGTTGACAGCACGCGGTGAAGGTCCCTGCTACCTGCTGCGGGTGGCCGCTACAGAGATGATTTTTTTCGATAAGAATTAAGCTTATGTAAATATCTACAAATCAATTTCAGGATTTTATGAAATTCGAAAATTAAGGATGTGAAGAGCAGTAAAATGTTACAGTCTCCAGAAAAAAGAAAATGATCATGGATAAATAATTCAACAGTTGTTTCTTTTTGCAAACCTACTCATAAATAAAACCTCTTTGGACTCTAGCCTGTACGTACGAAAGAATTATCACGGCCTGCCTTTAAGCATTCACTCAGGTATTGTATAAAGTTTGTGGTGTGGGAGAGGTGGGGTTACGGGTTCGTATCCCGTGCAAGACTTTGCGATGGGAATTACTATGACATCATTCGAGCATATTGCGCGCGCTCTTTACACTGAGCTAAGACAATTTATAGTTCACTGTTATTGAGTACGCTAGCTGTTAAATACCTTCATTACATATTTTATCCAGAGTTACTGTTTACATTACATAATTTTATGCGGACAAAGCCGCAGCCGAGAAGCAATTTTATAGAGAAATAAAGATGAATTAAAAGCAAATATGTACTGCAATTGAAGTACGCTCAGCGAAGTAGACTGGATAAAGCTGTTTGTATTGTTGTTTTAAAGATATACAGAGAATATAGTAACACCATCAATTAATACGTAATTAAAAGATAGTTATTCTTTTCTACACTACACGCGAGTGAAGCCGCAAAGGGACAGCTAGTTCAACATATTTATAAATTTATGATAATTATCTATTTATATTGCAAATGGTTTCAAGCAACTTTTTTTCTCCTTATTCCCAAAACAAATTGTGAAAATGTTTTGTTTGTACTCCGTATATTTGTATTACACACAATTTTTGTTATACAGCCTATATATTATGAATTGTGCTTTTGAGTGTATAGAGTAGGCCTACTGCCTCCAGAAATGATCACAGCAGAATGCATATGTGAGGGAGTATAATGAATGATAGGATTCTTGGAAACCTTGTACCATCTTCTGAGTATTCCAGAGCTGCGCTTGATCACTGTGCAGGGAGCGTGGGTCAATATTACCTGGTGGCAAACAATCTTGGGGTTAGATGATCTGCATAGGAAACTCCCATATCGATTGTGAAGAATGGAAACCTTCTATATAAATTTTCAGCATTTTTTAATGTTACTGCACGGAAAATTTGACGAAGTATGTTTGACATAGTGAACATAGTAAATAAAATTTCAAATAAACATGTTTTATCAAGATTACAGCTGTGGATGTGCTCCATGCAAAATAAACAGTTTTTTATCTTTCTTGTGAAATTAAAATAATTTGACATAGAAGGTTTCCATTCTTCACCATCGATATGCAGTCCCCAGGCTCCGGCTGAGGAGGTATGGAGCAAGAGATTTCATTATCATGTGACAGCCCTAAAGAGTCTGGGTTATTTACTGAGCCCGGCCCATGCTGTGCTGAATCACTTGCCTGCCCTGGAGTGAGTTACTTGGATCTGATGCTGAATGAAGATATATATTTCACCTGTCAGGGGCACCTAGGTTTCCCCCTTGTACTCCCCATCACCATATCAGAGTCGTAGAGCCTCACTGGTTGTCAGCGACATGAGCCTACTAATGCCTACCAAGACTCTCTTTGCCAACCAAGGCTCCAGAAAAATGACAACTACCAGTCCTCCACCCTCCAGGAGATACTGCAGTGTTCCCAGCAAGAAGCACTAGCTGCCACATGTGAAATGTGCACTCTAGTACCAATCAGGGCGAGACAGCAGACCTCTGCCCCCCTACACAGGTATTATGAAACATTCTGTACGTGATAATTACACTTACTTCTTCCATGCCACACACACCATTTGACAGAGAACGAATTCCACGTGAAATGTAACATGTGCAGGTTTGGTGTGGGAACCTGTGCAAGGTAAACTGTTCCGCAAATATCAGCGATTCATTGCGGTATCATGCAATTTTTAGAAACATCTGTACTATACTACCATAATTAATATTTTTGGTATATAATTTATTAGTGAAAAATAGAAATGCCCATATATTTTTGCTAATTTAAAGTTGGGAGACCAATTCTCAATTTTTATTAATAACCATTTGAATACGGAAATGCATCTTGTGAGCCTTCCAAAGTAGTTTTCCAAGTTAATAATGCTCTTACATTTTGGTTTCTGGTAAGATTTGTCATCTACTTAAGTCTGTATGCTGTAACTGCTCCAATGATTTTATGTGAGGTTTTTTTACATTAGTAAAGTTTCTCTATGTTTAAATTTACAATTTATACAGCTTTACAATTTAATTTGGCATTTGAGGGTCAAGACTATTTATATTGTAACCTAGCTTGAGTTTAAGAAGTACAACTTATTTTATTTAGTTTGCATGAACATTAATGGCCTTGTGCTGCAAGTTTGTTTTGTATGGATATCAATTTTCTTCAATAATAATGGCCTTGTGCTGCAAGTTTGTTTTGTATGGATGTCAACTTTCCTGAATAATTTCAAATACAGTGACACCACTTTAATTTTCTGAAGGGACTGAAGAATTCGAACTTATTAAAAAGGAAAACTTTTAGTTAGAAATTCTGAAAAAGATTTCACTGTAATCAGTTGAAAACACGAAAAGTATTCCTGTATAAGGTGTGAATGAGAGAGAAGTTGAAAGGGGTTTTTGAACTTTAGTACATATATATTTCAGTTGAAATATTTTCATTAAAAGCAACTAGATAGCAACTCAATAAAACCACAGTTACACAATGAAAGGGGGAACGCTGAATGGCTGTTGTAAATGCATTACCTTCATACAAAATCTATGTGTATGACTTACATGTAGTGACTTGGTATTTTTGAGAATAATAAGAAAGATAAATACATATATAATTTGGATTTTTTTGTCATACATTAAATTAAACGCCACAATTAGCTACTTTGAAGTTTTACTGATATTTTATAAACTTAAATAGTTTTATTGTACTAAAGTTTTAGTAAAAACAGCCTTTAATAATAATGGTAAGATTTCAAATATGTTAAGATAACAGTTAATATTTAGTAGTTTTATAGTTCTTGTTTAATCAAAACCATAAAAACATACTTGTGCTTCACCTGCAGATTTCCTAAAAATTAAAGCCATGTTAACTGACGGATTCTGTGATACAAACTTTGGTAAGTAGACTATATTTACTCCTTATAAAGACAGTAAATGCTGTTCTATATAATATAAAAAAAACTTTTAACTGAGCATACAGTATTGGCTGTAGACAAATACTATTCTCTATTCGGCTGTGATAAAAATATTACAATACATTACTAGACAGTAGTGCCAAATTACTTTTGTAACCATCATTCTCTTTTTGCAACCATAAAACATGTTAATTGTAGCAAATAATATACATACTGTAGCTCAAATATTCAGGTTGTCTTTATATGTACCGTACGAATATAGTGAAAACAATGGAGTGGAGTTCAATTCAATCATAGATGCTATAGGTTGTTGAAGGGCCGGTTCTAGGGCGATTCGAGCAGTGCGGCCGAACAGGGCGCTATTTATGAGGGGGTGCCAAAATTCTCTTGAAAAAAAATATAAGTAAATAAAAATAGTAAGAAAAATTATTTACGTAGACTGGAGAACCTAATGGTGTGAAATTAACGGGATTCTGTCCAGTAGGCATGTTGCGAGGTTCTAAATGATGAACATACCGTGCGGTGACGATTGTTTAAATGCTACAAATCTCAAACAAGTGAAATATTAATTTTAAACGAACAGGTGCAGTGCCGATGTGTCATGTGTTCCAACAGAACTTCTCGCCACTGCGCCTGCGCGTAAGCACTCAGACACTGAAAAGAGAGAAGGGACTGCTCGGATTACATACAGTTTGTGTTGTGTTGGAGCCAGCAAGTGAAAATAGAAGTGGACTTGGATCTGACTATAAGAGTATGGAGAGCGATAAATAGCATTCATTATATATAAGTGACTAGCTTCGTGAACAGTAAAAGCGTGTAGCGTGATTCATAATATACATTGTCAGTTGAAAAATGTTAGTTATAATGCAAAATTATATTTTACGATGATAACTCATTATCATGTAATTGCTTGATATCCTTAGTATAAAGGCCGCGGCGGTCGGAGTCAAACTGCTAGAGTGTTTTGTCGATCACCTAGAATGTATGGGTTTGTTCGAGTGCTCCTAAAACATGTGGTAATCACATTATCAAATAGGTCATATGTTGCAAAGTTGTCATTGTTTAATAAAACACTATTCTTGTACAAATACCTAACTATTTTTAATAATTTATTATTATCGACATCCAAACCTGTGTCGTCTTCAAATGAAACGTATTGTTTAGTACCGTACTGTTTTGTTCACAAAACAACACACCGGTGAAAATGAATGGGGCAATGGCGGCCAATCAATCACGTGACACAGTCCGTATACGTAAATTACTTTACATTCTTAAACACTGAAGCAGGCATCGCTTTTTAAAAGGTGTGTTCAGCCATCTTTCGCAATCGTTCGAAGTCGAAGGAAGGAAAGGATGTCCGATTATGAGGCAGCAGATGAAGAACTAATAGAGGCAGAAGAACTTTTTAAGACCAACGTCTTTTATTCTATGATCGATACAGTTGGATCGGCTTTAATTACACGCTTTGAACAGCTCTCAAAATTCGGCAACCACATGGTCGTTTTTGTAGCTTTAGTCTAGCCGCTGACAATGTGCAAGACATTCTGCTATCATCGGAAATGCTCGGCCTCTCGCCCCATTCAACTCTCTCTCTCTCTCTCTCTCTCTCTTCTGCTCTTTATTCCCTCCCCTCAAACATATGTCTCTCGTTTTGCGACATCACTGCAGTAAACTGTACCTGTCCTACACACCGTAGCGCTTCCTACGAACTTTTCAAATTTTTCGTATGCGCCTTAGATAATTAGTAAAAAAAATTGTAACATCGTAACTACATTTTCGCTCAAAAACCAGCTGAAACACATCAAATAAACTGGTCTAAAGTAGCATGTTTATACATATATGGAATTTTTAAACCTATTACGCCAAAAAGAATAGTTAAATTATAATATTCTGCCATAAAATCGCTTGAAATTGCAGCAGTAGTTTTCTCGAGGCGGAATGATAAGTTTTAGATGTTGACCTTCATGCCTACGTGTTACAGTAAAAAAATTTTTGCAGCCTATTATTTCACACGAATTATAACGTACTTCATACCAAATAATAAATTAATATCAACTTAAAAGTACTAAGTAAAATAGAAGTGACATTGTTATTTATTTTTAAAGAAAATACTTTATAGCCGGCACTTTACCAAACCGTATGGCAGAGAAGAAAAATTACTGGAAAATTAGCATATTGCTCACATAACACAGAAAAGGCCATTTTTTCGTAAAAAAAAAAAAATATATATATATAATGAAACACATAGTACAAATGGCTCCAAGTCAATCAGGAATTGAAATTCATTGCACAAAGGCTACATTTACAGTCGCAAACACTCAGTATGCGATAACTTTGAAGTAAACATATTTTTCCAATTTAAATTTAGGTTAGTTGCAATCATTCTAGAAATTCTCAAAAAGTAATCTGTCCTCAGAGAGGTAGAGTATTAATTAATCTCAGGATGACGGTATATAATGGTATTTGCATAATTTACCGGCCAATGGTGACATCATAATTATTTGATATTAATACCAAAATTTAAAGAAACACATCTTTTACTTCTTTTTATTGCCGCTTCTTATACATTTTACTCAGAACAAATTAACTTACGACTTTTATTTTCATTTCCAATTTCTGCACTTGTTTGAAAAATTCGAAACAGGAACACACTTTCCTAAAATACTAGCATTCCTATTTCCATATTACATTTAAATGTTCAAAATGACCACCATGTGTATCTACACATACACGAACACGTCTCATCATGGATCTGCAAACACGTCCAAAAATGTCTGGTTGACCACGAACCGTTTCACATGCTTCAAAAATTCGATGACGTAACATCTCTGCATCTTATATCGGAGCTGCATAGACAAGACTCTTCACATGTCCCCACAAATAAAAGTCTAATAAGTTCAGGTCTGGTGAACGTGTGGCCCACGTACCCGGACCCAATCGACCAATCCACCTGTGTTCAAATGTTGAATCCAACACAGCATGTATAGGACGATTAAAATGTGCTGGGGCTCCGTCGTGCATGAACCACATTCTTCTGCGTACACCCAAAGGCACATCCTCTTAACAGTTCTGGCGAAACTTTGACGAGAAAGTTCCTGTACTCTTCGTCTGTTAGGCGAGGTAGCAATATATATTGCCCTACCAGATAGTCAACCACAATTTCAGCCCACACATCGATACGAAATTGTTGCTGATGTCCACCACTCGTGGTTGCATGTAGATTTTCGGCTGCCCACTGACGATTGTTGTGGAAGTCAGTGATCTCATCACTCCCAAACATGGCTTCATCTGTAAACAAAACAGATAAAATGAAGGCAGCCATTTGACTTTGGCAAATGTACCACTGGCAGAATGTCAGTCGAGTCGGATAATCTGCAGGCGCAAGGGCCTGCAAGCGCTGGTAGTGGTACGGATGCAGGAGCTGATTTTTGACTTACATGTAATGTTGCCCCACGTTCCCGACGCTGCCACCAGAATCCTCGTCAATGTTGTCGAGGCTGCGCTTTTACATCTGAGGGGTTCAACGTGTCAGGGTCGCCCGTATTCAGCTGTATTTGCATGCAATGTTCGTGTCTTGTCGGCGAAACAACGAAGCAACCATTTTATGCGTTGTCTGTGCTCTGTTCGGAAATGCCTCGCCATACAACACCATTTGCACGACCATACATGAATATCATGTCCGCCTTTTCACGATGCGAATAAACAGGCATTGTTTAAGTCTGTACAGAAAACGTTTTTACAAATATGGCTACTCTCACTTTCACCACCATCATTTGCACCACTGACAACACTGACTCAATACGCTACTATAGTTGAATAGGTCACGTGTTACACTGGACGTGTGGCTGACTTGAGCCATGATCTGTGTGCACAGAAGAATACGAATACAGGAGGCCTGGAGAAATGTGCACTTTTGTGCAGTCTGAAGTCCGTGCCGAAACTGCTAAAAATGCATTCATAGACAGCTGGGAGTGCATTGTGTTGGCGTTGTCTGGCGTTTTCATACGTTTACTGCAACTGCACTGCACAATTTTCTTGACGCCATGTCCAAACTCTGGTAATGTGTCACACTTCATGGTTCAATGTAAATTTTATTGATGTAATGTCTTGCATTAGGTGCTAACCTTTCCGAGCTACCCCGTGAGGACAGGGCAAGTAAAAAGAATTATTGTTCGGCAATTTTTCTGTGCTTCTTATCGATTGCCACATACGTCAATGCCGGTACACTTAGCAACATAAAATTTGCAACCCTCAATTGTCCAAAATAAGGTATTACTAAGTGATTTACACCACACGTTCTGTATACCTGTGCCTATTTCACCAACCACATGAAATTTACGTATTATGCAAAATTACGGCGACACTTCATACGTAAATTTGAAAACAAAGAAGTTCATAATTTGGTAGGTGTTTCTTTGCGGAGCGGAAATTGCGCCATACACGGCAAACAAAAATCAATGCGTTAAGTTCTCACCCTACAATTAATACTCTTTAATACTAATTTATACTTGCTGGTATCTACAGAATCAGAACTGTTTCGAGCAAAAAAAAAATCATTTTCCTTTCTCTAATACGGCGTAATGTACAGCAAAACACAATGTGTTTTTTGGTAAACTTGTACAGTAGATTACAGTTTGTGGAATAAGAAACAATATTTGGATATTTGCGTTTTATAGTTTTCAGTGGGGTTTCTACCTACCCCTTTTCATGTGATAGGCTTCCATCAAAACCCATCCTTGTTTTACATCGTCGTTTACGAATTCTCCTATGCCCTGTGTTTTGCACCTAAGATACACAGCATACAGCATAGGCTTCACTTCACTTAATGTGTATTTTGTTGTGTTCCTTGAATTCGCGATGGTGCACACTCTAAGTTACCTACATGTTTCTAACTCACGATACCATAACTAATCATTTGTTTCTGGAACTCTATCGCTGTAGCTTCATTTGTGACTTGAACAAAAAAAAACTATGAGTCCTAGACTGTTGCAACAACAGTACCTTTTTTATTAGACAAGTAACATTACGCAATGAACCATCTTCAGATGTTCGAAAAACCTGACGATTAAATAGTTGTATGCAATTAGAAGTTCATCATCCCTGCTATTTTCATAAGGGTATAAGGTATCAACCAGCATTTGCTGTTGGTTTGCACATCCCAATAGCATTGAACAATGCTGAAAATATTGTAATTTTGTGTAAACTGGCTTCCGATATTTCGGGAAAATTCTGTTTTAACTTCGACGATCAGAAGGCCATTACTACCGTAATATTGTGTTTAGGGAACAAGTGCAAAACATATTTTCGTCATAGTTTTTAGTGAGAAACTCGCATGCGGAGTTTGTTCTCCTATTTAAGAAACACCCTGCAAATTTAATTGTTCTAGATGACACCTGAGTGTGCGAATAAAATATATTTGTCAATGATTAATGCCTTTAAGGTGGCTGCCTGCCCGTGGTGCTGAGCAGCGTAAAGAGCATCGGCCGTTACAGAATTATTCAAAAACTACCTAAAGTGCATACGCGATCTCTGCTTAGGAATATCATTCAAAGAGCGTTAAATGTTTGTATATCCATTTCTGGCTCACCACTTTTCACTGAGGACTTGGAAAATTCGCGTTGTCTGTTAGGCACAAGCTAGAATTCCAACAACTGTAAGTTCGTGACACATTCAGAACTGGTCCTCGACTTATTCGGCACCTCGTTAAGTATATTAGCCAATAATTAAAATGTAGCTAAATGCAGGCCCATATCACAGTGTCAGCGAGCAGCTAATGAACAGATACTGTGTACTTGACTGCACATATATCCTTGGAGACTAGCCTACAGGCCAGTCAACACGCGAATTTTCCCGGTCTCTGCTTATCACTAAAGCATATTTTCTAGCGGCCGAAATTGGCGAAGGTAGCTGTTTTTATGGTTCTTTTTTAATATGAAAACACTCTAAAATAGTGTGTACATTTACCAGATGTGCGTATAGGAGTGCTAAGAAAGTAGGTATGGTAGAATAGTTTCCCAGACATCCATGGTAACACTCCTAAACCTTTTTATAAAACAGTCAAATGTATACTGAAGATATCATACTTGTATTGCAACAACTGTAAAAAGTTTGCATATTTACAAGACGAAGTATGGTAACTGTATCATACTGCGTCTGGGATAATAACTTCCTAAACATTCAAGGAAGTTTTTTAACAGTGAACCTTTGTGCAGAATATTTTAAAGGATAATAGGCACGTACAGGCAGGGTCGCCACTGAATGCTTCAAAGAGGCGTGTTGCCGGCGAGAAGACGGCATACCACTTCAGTGACTTGCCACTAGAGTGAGGCGTGAAGCGCGGGCTGTGTCGTCCTTACCGCTTCCGCACTTCTTGGCCACAAACGCGCAAAACACGTCTACCGAGGCGGCCACCTTCAGTGGAAGTTGAAAACGTGCTGACTTTATCGTGAAATGCTTATGGCGGAGTGATGAGATTTTGCCAATTTCCCCGCCGAAGTGCGGAGCAAACCGGACTGGAGGAACGTTATTTACGGGACCTTGCGTAATATTTCCAGTGACGCCTGCAACCAAATGTTGTATAATGACAATATGAGAACTTACAGCTTTTTAGAATTTTTAAAGGGCGAGACGTTTTATCAACGGCGTGAACCGGAAACACTAGCAAAATTAACATTCTTATATCTCTATTTTCTGTGGTGATTATACATTTACGGACTAAATAAATGTCTCTAGGCTATTAGTATAAGAATGTTTCTATAAGTATTTTGAATATTAACTTATCAACATAATAACTAAAGGAGCATAACTATTGTTTAAAATCATGATTACATTTCAATTTATAAACAACAAAATATAAAACAAACTACCCATGGAGCAATGTACTACTGGAAGGAACAGCGCTCATATCGGCGTGAACTGGAATTAAATAACATGTCTCCTGTTTTTCTTCTGACTTTCGTATATTGTCCTTGTAATTATTTGCTGCAACTTCCCGGCTTTGCGGTGGCCACAGACATTAGATTACGGTCGCCGGGGTATCTATCGCCATGGCCGGTCTAACGGCTTACCCAACTCCCCGAGAGAAAAGACCGTCAGCATACTAGGCCAGTTTTTCTCTCCCAGACAGATCCACACAATATCGCACGAGTGCAAGGAATAACAGGACCTGGCAGCTGCGCGAGAAAGAACTTTGTGGATACTTCCCGCCATTGGTAAGTATATTATCTTATTGGATAACGGAACCGCGGTGGCATAGTGGCTAGAGCACTCGCCTTCCACCTGGGCGATTCGGGATAGAACTCCGGCGGGGTTGGTCGGTCGATGCCGCTGGTCGGCGGGTATTCTCGGGGAGATCCTGCATCTCCAGCCCCACCATTCCAGCGTTGCTCCATACCTGCATCATGTCTCCTTCTTCAGCAGTAAAGACGTAGTTGTTAAGGCTTCTTCACATATGGCCGTGCCCACGGACGTGGACGTGTCCGAACATCGTGGTTAGGTTCGCCCTTGCTGTTCACAATTATTATGCCCGAAGCTGGTCCGAATTTGTGATTAATTAATACTTTGACCAACTCCTATTGATTAAATCCTTCTGTTTTTTCCGAGATTCATTTCAAAGTTTTCAGTTTTATAACTAGTTACGAATGCCCGCGAAAACAATTGAAATTTTCTTGTGTCTAAGGACACAACTTCGGATAAAAGTTAAGATTCGATGAATACTTGTAGGACCAAACTTGTCCTAAGACAATGTAGCTTCGGACATTGATGAGACGTCACAGAGTCACGTGAGCCAATCAGCGCATTCTTGTCCTAGGACATAACTTCGAATATCGCAATTGTGAATAGGCCTTTAAGGAGAGAGAGTCTTCTCCGGTTTTAAACTTCCGCGTTTGACGCTTGGGAACAAACAAGCCAACGGACGCCTCTCGCTTGCACTTATACGTACTCAGGAGGTGGTGTTTCTGGAGTTACAGTAGTCTAAATAGTCATTTAATTTAGCCATTTTGAGAGGCCCGAAAATCATGTTTCTAACAATCGTGCTTAATTTTTAAAAACCTAGACACGTAGTTAAGTGTGTATTATTTTCGTAGATAAACGTAATATGAATAAGTTAAGAGATTTTGCGTAAGAATGAATACCGTGACAGGCTACTACATCGCTCATGCGCCAGGCGAAGTCAAGTGCTGGCCAAAATCGCTTCACTCAGTTTATTGAAGAACTTGCTGTCCGCCCGCTGCTTTGGCCGCGTGTAACGTTTGAAGAACACAAGCTAGTGTATCAGGCCGAGGTCAGAACCATGTTCGATGCCAGGATTTACTCCCGGGTGGGGAAAAATCTAAACAATTTACTTCTTTACACTTAAGTAAATGTGATGAAAAAGGTTGTCATTAATAGGCAAATTATCATTTCTCATAAGCTCCAAGCAATTGCTCTCCCTTGTTCCCTCTTGCTGACTCACTCATCGACGGTCATACTTTCTTTTCGGATAGTCTGCATAATGGCTTCAACATTTTCTTCCCTTATTTTATCCCCTCACGGGACGAATTTCATAAAACGTTGATACAACTGACTTCTATTTATAAACAGAAGCCTATACACTAGTTTACATATTTCTAACTTAAAAAAATAACGAAATTACGTAAAATCAATTATCCCCTATTTAACCCACTTAGGCGATGCATTTGCAAAAATCCTTTCTTAATGCTCAGCTACGTTTTGTAAGATACTCCTTTGCGAAATTTAACCTGTCAGTTTAAGCTGTGCGTTTTCTGTCAGCCAGTCAGTCAAGAGTTTTCCTAAGTAGATGAGTACGTTCCGGAAAACATGCACACGCTTTTTTTATGTTACCAGAAGAGTATAAGTACTGTATGTCATTCCTTCTTTAAACAAATCAACAAATACAGCCCGCAAAGTGATTTACTTTTCAGCTTCTTTAGGACAACACACTGCTTATTTGATGTGGACAAATGTCCTTTTTCTTTCTTTCTCTCTCTTTATGTGAAGGATGTTAATAAATGACGTTTAAAACATCCTGTAGCGAGATAGCCGACACTGAGACAAGAAATTTTATATAAGACACTTGGTGTCGCAATAGTCGGGAAACGCCTTAAAATTGGTAACCAAACGTTGAACATATATGGTACCGCAGATGTCAGGCATCGCTGCATCTGTGACTGTCAGGCGTAGCGTTCGTGCTGCATCAAACCAATTGTGTCCACTTAGCAAATTTAACAGGGAAACCTCTGGATCTGTTGTACCAACATTAATACTGCTAATAACTTTACTACATATAAGAAATCGGCACAAACCTGGATGTTGTTAGTTTTGATTTCTTCATGTTTTAAAAATAGAAACCGATTTTAATACCTCAAGAGATATTAAACGATTTTTGATAACACAGTTTAATAACCCTATTTGACAGTTCCATTAATGCAGAACATATTCTCATAAAGTGCAAACTAATCAATTTAATCACACTTTACATTTTTAACAACCAATCTTCGACACTGCAAATAGGCCTATTATGGAATTAAAAAAGAAACCGCACATATTGATAAGTTTAAGCACAGCAAAAACAATGTTCACAAAAAAACATGTGCCAGGTACATAGACGCATACGTGTGCTTCATAATCGTGGTGAAAATAATACTGTAATCATGGTTTCTTTCACTTTACACAGTTCGCTACGTATTCTTGAGCAATGACTACACGAAAACGGTAAACCCAAAATCCGTGTTTGCTAAAAACAGTCCAATGAACGAATTGTGTTTACGCAAAGTCACGGCGTCTTGATGCTACGATAGGCTATGTTCGGCAAACTTCGGGATACGGTCGGCAATGTGTGAAAAATACGATATTCTGCAGTGAAACATGTGGGAGAAAAGCTATAATTGGGGTACGCTAGTAACCGAAACTGCACTATTGTCAGTCCCCTTCATTAACTACGAAGCTACATCTGCATACGACATTTACGGTACCGAAATGTGTGATTTCAGTACGGATTTATTGTTATGATGACGGCATCTGCAACGACTGCCGAAACGTCGCAAGACAATCTTCAGACGCGGCTCACACCCACAAGCCAAGAAAATGCAAAAAA
>PNEQ01065148.1:0-13536 GCA_003012365.1 Medauroidea extradentata
AATTTCCCCTAATTTTTCATTGACTTCCTTTTTCAGCTCCTTCAGCCCATTTACTTCTAATTGGACACTGTCCTGAAAATTTGTTAACTGTTGTTTTAATTCTGTTTGCAACCTATCAAATTTTTTACTCTGTTCATTTACTTCTAATTGGATACTCCCCTGCGAATTTGTTATTTTTGCCACCTCTGCTAGCATATCCCTCATCATTGATTCTAATTTTGAATTATCTGCATTATCCTTGGGAAAACCCCTAAGTTCTTGTTATTCGTCTGACATACTGACTATGCTATATTCTAACATTACACTGTACAACAATGCTTACAAACACAATCTCATAAACATTTCTCGCCACACTAAAATGTTTTCCTACATGGCCCTTGCATTTAAAAATTGTATCACTGTTCTTATTAAGATACTTTGTTTAACGTGCTGTTCACGGCGTGTTGCTCCCTCGTTGTCACGTTCCTCTTTCCCGGGTCGTTGGTTCTTCCATAGGCCAGCAGACTGCCTCGTCCTCGGCATCCTTTCACGTCGTCCGCGTCGAGTTGATACCTGGGGACCAGCTGCTCGCCCCACGTTGGGCGTCAAATGTAACGTTTCGCTCTTGTACAAGTACCTGAGCTCCACTCGTCACAAATGTAGCACACCAGTCCTCCTAGACCAGTGTACTAGCTCGGGGATAACCCAGCCCAAACAAGCAAGGTTATACGCTGGAACATATCTCTTGATCGGTGGTCACGTACTCCTGAATTTATTAGTAATAATTTGGTACGTTATGTCATACTGTAGACCAAATTTTGAATTTCACAGTCACCGTCAGAATTTTAAAGAAAAGGTTCGTCGTGAAATAATATACTTTACTATTTTCCACTATTCCTGGTTTATTATATTACTGTTTACATCGGCACGAAATACATTATCACAGTCTTGGCACGGTAGGTCCAGTTCACTGAAAGTTATAAGCAGAAACACAATATCTCTATATCAGGCGTTTAAAATAGGCAAGAAATTTGCACACGGTGAAGCCACACGCGGCGAAGAAGAACGAGTAGCCATCCTGGCTCTCTGCACCTAGCGGCCTACATGCACGGGCGGAAAACGAATTTGGTAGATTTGAAGGTTGTCCGAAAGAAGGTTAAAGAACAGAGACCGCGGTGCTACCCGTGCATGTTAAGTTATTCACTCCCGAAACTTTTACTTCATAAAGTTTTCTTGGGCCGCAGCCCCGCGCACGTCCGCTCAGGATCGCGTCACGACTTATTCTGCAACATGGCGGAGGCAAACATTCCAGAACGAAGGGCGAAGGGGCGCCACAGGCTGTGCTCTCATTGGCTGGTTCTCGGTGGCGTGACCGTCATTCGTTCCATGATCTAGAACCCTCTAGGGCACAATTATCAACTATGCATTAAATAAACAAACGGCGCCAAAACTCCCGCGGAAAAAACTAGAACACAAAAGGAAAACAAAGCTGTTGCCTCCTACCAAGGCCACCTGGCCATAACTATAAACATTACACCCTAACTAGAACATTCAGGAAAAAATGACTGTGTCTCTACTCTCCCTTTCCGAAACCGAGACCACTGAAAATAATTTTACAAATTTAAACATATTCGAAAAGTACGATCACATAAGACATTAATTCACCAAATAAAATAAAACCCCCTGTCCTGCAACGCTACACAACTATGAAGGAATGAAACATTTTTTAAATGCATCGTTGATTACACTTCAACTCAATGGGCTGTCTTCATGATTTTCACCTCAATTATACAAATTTTTAACACGTGATGGTAAGATTTAGCCAAGTTCGGTCAGTAAAATGGTGAAAAACCCAAAATTTGTATTCGATCGTCTCATGATACCTACCCAACCAGTTGAGATATTGAGATATGTTTTGCTTCAGAAATATGCTTGTGTAAATACGAATAATAATTATCTGACATTTTATTATGAGATAATAATGGTTATATACCTAGGAATGGGAAGGTTTAATATTTGTAAACCTATCAAAGCAGACGATCCGAAAAATTATAGAAGTAATTTATGCGAAAGTTAACATTAAGCAATGATACTGTTACATGCTGTACAACCTCTGTGTACCTATAGACTATTTTATTTATGTATAATAGACTTAAGAGGGTGCATATTGAGGGCACTGATAATAATAATTGTGCTAGATGTGAATGAATCATATATCACGTAAACTACTTATACCATCCGAATACTTCTCATATTCAATGTATTTTTTGCTATGACTATAAATAAGGCTCGGGACCGATGTTAAAATTATTAAGTACAGACTAAGGACAGTTTTTCACATGGCAGCTATAGCTACGTAGCCAGCTGCAGAGTAAGCTCAACCTGAAGCTTGGCTGATGTAACACTTGATGGCCGAGATACTAATCTGGCGTGCAAAGAGTTCCTTCAATGGAAGTAAGTACTCGCTGTTACAAGTAATACACGCAGGCAATGTCGCAGGCAGACTGCAAGCTTATGTCGTAAAAATGATTGTTTGTTCGTGTTCTATGCGGTTCTATACCAGTCATCCAACTGCGATGAAATTTCTGAAAATAAATTAGGCGGGGGAAGCCAAAACTAAGTATAGGGACCGAACAGGAAACCAAAAAAATTAGTGTACAAGTAAACTATTGTGAGTTCTATGAATTACTTTTTAAGCAGGATAAATACAGGGCAAAACGGAGTAGAGGGGCAGAATGAGACATCGAAAAACTTAGAAAAATAACTATTACACTTTGGTGAGTTGTTGGACGTGCGTCCGCAAAGTGTTCAGCTGAAAAAAAATTTTTTTGGAGGGAGGCGGGTAAAATTTTTTGTTTCTACCAAAGCAATTACAGTTCGGGGGAAGTGGGTGACAAATCGGGGCGCAGCAGCATAACAGGATAACAAAACATGTATGGAACAATTTGTTGAAAGTGTTTCTAAAACAGACATTAATCAACATCAAGATCAAGTTGTGATGCAATTGTGAGCAACATCCTGATTGTAGCATATCTGACAACAGGTGCAAATATTTCCTCGTAATCAATCCCATGTTGCTGGTTGTATACTTTTGCTACCAGGTGTACTTTAAACCTGTCTGTAGTTCCATCAGGCTCTTTTTAAACTTTGAATACCCATTTACATCCAATAACATTTTGTTATATATATATATATATATATATATATATATATATATATATATATATATATATATATAAGTTACTGCATCGTTTAGTCTGTCAGGAAAGATTACAGTGTTCTAAAATATTTTTATATGTAAAACTTAGGTTTACTAAGCTCACTTCCACAAAATTTTATGAGTTTACTGTTTAACTCATCATATTAACAAGAATTCTTAGATGTCAAAGAGTTGATCATAGATTCACATGTGTAGTTTGCACCATTATAGTCACATTTTTTATGTTCAATTGAACATACCTTTTCTAAAAGATTAATATCTCTTTCATCATTGTTTGTAGTTAAATTAATTTGCTATCTCAATTCGATAACGTTTTAGGAGTTGTAAAAACACAGCAGCAACACATGCCGAGTACGAAGTAGGCCATCCTGTTATCTGCAGGTAAGAGTGCAGATTATATTCCTTTTGAAAATATAATTGAGCAGCAGTTCGCTTAAATGTATAGGATACCGATATGCGGTTCTAGTTGTTTTGTTTATCTAGGCCTATGTATGTAAATAATTGTTGTTGATCTATGGCAGGATAAAGTGTGTGACTTGAAATAATTCGTTTTATTCCCTATAATCTCAACAGGTTATATGCCCAGCACTGAAGAAAGAGGCCATGATTCTGAATATGTGCGATTTATGGTTATGCGTAATGGTTTTCAACTATAATTCAAAACGAAAGGATTACCCGCTTTAGCATTCCTTTAATTTCAGATCAGACTTTGTGATTATTTTTGGTTTATGTGTATTGTTGCACGATGTATTGAAATAAATTACAAACTCGCAGTGGAAATATGGCGATTGTAAACAAACTTAACAGTATGGACGACTATGACAACTGGAAATTTGACATGAAAATGTTATTGATGCGAGAAAAATTATGGGCATACGCAACTGGGGTAGTGTATGACGCAACACAGAAGCCAGACCAAGATAAAGAAATTGAGGCACCTCAGTCAATGTAAATGAACTGCTTCCGTAGATTTTTTTTGTCCTGCATGAGAGTCTAAATTATTTTTTTATAACGCCGTCACAAAAAGCCATATTTATTGAACTAAATGAAGCAGTGAGTTTTTTTTTCTCTTTCGTGTTTGATAAACCAAGGGGTTAAAATCCTGAGAAGTCTCATTTTGCTGGTGCTTTGAACACTGAACAAAAAAAAGTACTCTTTATTTTGACAGTAAATTTTTTTTGTCTGTAGTGAACGAGAGAAATGGGTGAGGCTAGGAACTAGCTAATACGGTATTGTAACTTTTGTCTTACACACACTTTTTCCAAAAAGCTTCCACACATAAAAATACATAGTTTGAAATTAAACTTGCATACATCATGAAGTTGTCAAAATTTATTTTACTTACTTATTTGCATATGTTACTACAAGGATGAATTACACCATACCAGGTGTTCAGTTATGACTTACGATGGTGTGTGTGTGTTCTTGATTACTAGTAAACAAGTTACTTGAATTATAGTAATGTGATGCTTCTGTAGTTACCCTTATCTTAAAACAATAAAGTTTTTATGTTTGCCTTCGTTCCACATTCATACACCTTATTATAGAGCGTCCCAACCTTAGATTGCAGTACAGAGCTTATGGCGCGCACTGTTGCCAGATCGCAGCCACGTTACGAAGTTCGGGAGGATAACTACTTCAGATTTTTTAGCTTTAAATATTATATTATTTATTATTCTAATTGGTTTTACAATTTGCATAGCATCACACTTCAACATATGCAATTACTAACAATTTATATTACTTTATAATAAACAATTCTCATACTCCACTTATATTAATTCACTGCATGAATTGTAATGGACTCTTCATTAAGAAATAACTATCACATATCTGTTAATATAGCTACTGCTGACAAAATGTAAGATTTCTTCAATTTTAGTAACTTCTGTTTGAAGACAACAACGTGGTTGGGGTAGTTGACGGTTATGAAACTGATCATTAAAAATCAATGTTGTTTGGGAACTGAAAAAATATGTCTTTTTTACGCTGCTATTGTCTGCTGTAAATTTATAGTGGGAGAGGAGGATGTTATTTATTTGGACGTTTTTATGTGTCGCAGAACAGCACAAGGCTTTAGAGGAACATGGGTGGAAATAGGGAAGGAGTCGGGGAAGGTCTTTGTTAAGGCGGCCGCCTACCACATGCTTCAAATGCATTGCAGAGTGTTTGTAAACATGGTTTTTCTATGAAAATATTCAACGTGTGCACATTGTGTGAACCTATGAAAAGAAAAGGAACTTCAGACAGTGTCGGAACCTCGTTGTTAAGACACCATGCTAATTTAAAACATTGTTTCTAAGCCCTCCAACATGGCTAAAACTGCGTTTTCAGACTTCCGTACTTCAAAATGTACTATCCAGATGTATGTGAAATCAGATTGCGACCTGCACTGAACTTAGTTGCAGACTTTCCACCAATAAAATAATATGGTCACCGCTTAACGTCCCATAGTAAAAACAGTTTGGTGGCAAGCTTGCATGCTAGTTCAGCGCTTGGCTCGTTGAGGCGACGCGGCATTTGATGCACGCTTCAAAGTCGACCTCACAGCTCTGTCACTTTTGAGCCTCTCACGCGCTGGTAGACAGCACCCTTAAGGAACCATCCGAGAATCCCCTGGAGTGGTTTCGGAAGACCCAGGAAAACAGAAATCAGGATGGTCGAAGCCAGGTATTGAACCCAGGTCCTCCTGAATGCAAGGCGAATGTTTAATTACTGCTCCACCGTGCTCGGTTATCAAACAAAAGAGAGTACATTAATGTTCTGCTGTGATGTCAACTTAGGCGTATCATTCATTTCCACTACTTCTGTGATCATTATATCTTAAGCCTAAACGAGAGCATATATAATACAATATGTTTACCTGTATTGTTTAAAATGGTTTTACTATATATTATGTAGTTTTTCAATGCTTATCCATAAAGTTGAAGGTACAAATTTTTGTTAGTCAAAAACTTACCGAAATCAGATAAATATTTTTGTTAAGGAAAGAAATTAGACTACGTAGTAAAACCATATAAACAAACTATGAGTTTTAATACTATATTTGCTCTAATTTAGTATTTTTGAAATATTTTCCATAAAGTATTAGAAGTGAAGGATCATTTCCTTAAATATGTTTAAAAGAGTTATTTATTGTTTCTTTCCTTTATGATTTCAACTTTTCATGTTAGTTTTCTGTACTGTGTTGCTATTGTTTCTCCCTATTAGTGTAAATGGTTTGTTTGGAACATCCTGATTCTTCTAAAGCTTCTATAATGAGTAAATAGTATTAGAAAATTACTGGAATAAGATCAATACAATATTTCACTCCCTTTCTCGTAGCCTACATATATTACGACTTTTTATTGTTTTGCCTTCCGTACAAATAAATTTTAACAAAAAATTACACAAAATTTTGTTTTGAAATCAAGTCACCACCCACGACGAATCGTTCGGCCGTAAGACACTGTAGTTTCACTCCTGAACCAGTTTAGGACAGGGGACGAAGAAAACTGCTGACTAAAGGAAGCCTGTATCTAATTTATTAACCTTTCCAGACATAACCTCATAGTCAGCAAAGATAACGGAATGTTTTTATTATTTTCATTGCCTAATACTTCAAGCGACACTCAACTGTCGAATTTGCAGGGCGAACACGTGGCGAGCGCATGACATAACAAATTTCACGGCTTTATACAAGAGATTGGATGAAGCTATTGAGGTGGGGTTGCTTTTAAAATAGATTTAGCTTATTACAAACAACTTCCTGGCTTTCATCCCCTATGTAGCATGAATAGCAAAAAAGTTTCTCACTGACCAACTTTTGGATGTTTTAGTTTATTATAAATTGCACATAACGTTAGAAAAAAAATTCTGTACAACTATCGAAAACTATTTTAGCCATCACATTTCTTCGTTGGCGTCCAGATATGTGAAATTAGTCATCATTAAAATCTAGATACGATTTTGCTTTTGATTCAATAGTTATGATGTGATATACTTAAGGATGCATAAAAACTGTACCAAATTCAAAATATTTCTTTTTTAGTTTTTTCAACTTCTTCAAATAATGTAAATGAGTAAATAACTATATCATCAGATGCATATTTCGATGATGTACAATATGCAAAAATTTTAAGATTAAAGCTACAAGGTGAAAATTTTAGGTTTTTTGGCAACAGTGCTTGCCAAAACAAGGACAGTGCTTGTGATAGTTACCGTGCATACAGTGCTTGTGATAGTTACCGTGCATACAGTGCTTGTGATAGTTACCGTGCATTGGTAAGAGAGAGGAAATGTCCATATAACCCTGTACTGCAATCTAAGCGTGAGATGTTCTATAATAAGTAAACATTCAGAATGAATCTGTTAGGCCGTTATTCCACATTTCTCCTTATTTTAGTTATCTTATATAAGTTACTGTATATTATTTTTCAGCCACAGGTATAGTATAATTTCACAATGATTTTAAAGAAAATGTTCCAGTTTTTTCCGGAAAATTTGGAAGAAAATAAAACATTTTTTCCCTGTTTTTTTTCCTTTCACAAATTTTTCTGGAAATTTTAAAAGTCTGGAGTGAAAATCTAACAATGAAATAACTTAATAAATACACACACGCACATGCGCATGTGCACGTGTGTGCACACACACACACACACACAGACACCACATGCATGCGTGCGCACACACACACAAAATAAAAATATTTTTGTGTTTAATAAAAAATTCTGCATTTTAAAATAAAAATTTAAAAATTTCAGCAAATTTTTAAAAAATACAAAAAAAAAATATATTTTTTATATGTGTCAAATCACAGTCTACAACATTGTTATACACTGTGAATTTTTTTGGTTTGGTATGTCAGTTGGTTTTAGTGGCGTACATAAAATCGTAAAGTGCAAATTTTGACGTTTATGACTTACTATGCAAAAGTTATGAGAGATACAAAAATTTACTTAGTAGAAGATTTAAACACCATTTATGTCTAAAATAAGGAAAAAATATCTGATACAAGTATATAAATAAAATAGACGTTGGAAACTGAGGAGAACCGCGCCCCATATGGAAGAATAGCTGACAACAGTTGCAATGTTAATCTACAGTCTATATTAATTTCCCAAATTATTTCAAAATTTTTTTTTAAGTTAAACACACGGAATGAAATTATGTTCCACAACTAGTCATGCCGCAAATATGTATGCCGTAAGTTATTAATTAGAGGAGTGCATAACGTCATGGTGGGTAGCCCCCTCTCCCTTTTGGACCTTTAATGTATAATTTATCCTTAAAATATAGGAATACCTCCCCCCCCCCCCCCAGCAAACCAAACATAGAACTGAATCCACCACTGCATAACGTAGAAACTGAACTGCTTTTCCATTTGAAACAAAAGTTGGGTGCCAAAGGAAACAATGTTTTAGTAGCTGAAGAAGCCGAGAGAGGGAAGGAAGGGGTGGCCTTACCATAGCTTTGTATAGACCTACCTTCTCGCAAGGCTTTGCTGGGGCAGCATCTTACTGTTGCAGAGGTATATGCGTATTTTCAAGGCTTCCTAATTGAGAAAGTGCACAGTTTAGATATGTTGATTAAAGGTCAGACATTATACAGACTTGGATAAATGACCCTATAAAGGACTGCTGTTGTCATATAGTCTAGGCAATTTAGTTCAAAAAACATTAAGGAAAAAAAATAGTGTAGTTTTGAAAATTTGCATAGGTGGAAGGGAAAGTATACCGAACAACATACGAAAAATCCCCATTGGTGTGAGGTGAGCAGGGGATGTGGGAACCGTTTAAATATTCATTTTAGGGGTTTTCCGTAAGTAGCGTCCAAACTATGGGATGTATCAAAAATTAATTCATATACAAAATTAAAGAATATAATTTCTCACAAAAAACGTACATAAAATACTCCTATAAAATCAATATGTAAGGAAATACAGTCTGTTGAAAATTGCAGACATTTGAAACTTCTTGTTATGTTGGTTGTGTTAGAAAAAAAAAAATCAGTCATTTAAATTTATAGTTGAACCATTTATAAAAATATGGCAATGTTATTCATCTTTATTTTTCATATAATGAAATCAAGTTATTTAAATCGAGCACTGATGAAAATGTTATTGAAAATGAGTTACAGTTGTAACTTCAATACTTAATTTTTTAAAATAAATGTTATGTTCTATGACGCAGTTATTATCTGCTTCGTTACAAACATAATTTTGTGGTTTACAAATCAGGGTCTTTATATATTTTCAAATATAGATTTTATGTAGAGAATGTTAATGGAAACATACGGTACTAATACATTATTAGTGACAATTAGTCCAGAAATAACTCTTCTACACGTCTTATGAGGATTTGTAAGCCTTGTGCACATGCTGTTTATTTGTACATTATTACTGGACAGTACAGTCATCGATGGATCTATGAAGGAACAAAGCCACAAGTTTCAGATTTTTCAAATCGTTGATCGGTTCTGTGATTGTTATTGTCAGGAGTTTTTTTAACGACATGTTTGTCTCTGTAATCAAATATCACACTAATTGAGGAAGTATGTAGTGTACTGAAAATTGCTGAAAAAAGTATAATTTTTTACTCCTGCTTTGTTATGAAAGTTTCTAGAATATTGATCTGTTATGTTATGAGTTATCTCCATTCCTATTGGCTGTCTTCAATGAGGGTGGTTTGAGGAAGACAAAGAAGTCAACTCTCTGTGATGCACTTCCTGTAGTTAAGTCCTAACATGAATACAATAAACATCAAAATGAGTACTAATGTTGTAGATGGTGGCTTCCTCCTACACCGAGTAAAATAGATTGTTGGGAGTGAGTTTTCTTCAATTTGTGATCAATATGTAGCCTACACGAACAAGCATTATGGAGAACACTGTGTTGTAGTTTTCGATAGATATGGTGACGTCAACAGTACAGAAAGAGCAGAACAGAAGAGAAGCAGCACCACAAAAACTTCTGTTGATATTTAGTTTTATGAGAACATGAAAGTCACCGTTCAACAGGAACATTTTTTGGCAAATGAGAGGAATAAAACAAGGCTTATTCATTACCTCGCACAGAAAATGACGGCCAAAGGAATATAAACTAAGGTCACTATAGGTGATGCTGATACTACATTAGTGAAATGTGGGATAGAAAAAGCAAGCACTTCCCTAGTGTGGTTATCATTGGGGAAGATGTGCACTTGGTAGTGCTACTGACTGCTCTGGCACCACCACATAGCAACATTTACTATTTATTTAAGTCTAGCAGGGTAAAGTAGAAGCATAATTATGTTCATCAAATTCTCTCCAAGAACTACCATTTAATCAATACATGCTCCTTCTTCACGCTTTCAGTGGCTGTGATACAACCTCAACAATTTCTTATAAAAGTAAAGCAGCTATTGTCACACTATACAAAAGACAACAAAATCTGATATTGAGATATTGCTGAAATATATATAACCCCATGTCTACACTTGATGCTGTGTCACAAGTTGGTGAGAAGATGTTCCTTGCTGTATACACAGCCAACGCTAAACAACATAATTTGAATGATCATCGGTAGAGGCCCGTGAAAATAGCATTTTGAAATTTATTTTATACAATATTAAAAATAAAATTTAGCATTTTGTAGCATTTTCAAATTTTCACTCATTTTAAAAACTTTCAATTTAAACATATACATCACACTTAATTTTTGCATGTATATCATGTCCTCTTGTGAAAAAACTACTATAACTAACAATTTTACGTACTCTAAGTTTGTGTTTCTCAGGCTGCCTAAGTTGGTAATACATGGAAATATACTTATAAATTGAATTTGAGCATATTGCACATCTCAACGTTTTCTTCTTTCAACTGAGTCCTCCGATCACTCAACACAACATTGTAGGAACTCGGGCATCGCTCAGCATCGACACTGCTAACCTGAGACTGAATGTGTTTATCAAGAACATCCATTTTTTCCCACTCGAGACGACAATCACATATACCACACATCAAAATAGAACTATCACTCACATAAAATTTATCGTCTGTGTAATTTTTTGCCCGCTCAGAAATAGACACTTTAATCCACGGCATATCGAATGCCGTGATAATTACCGTTGAAGATAACTTTTATTTTTTTATTTTTCACTAGCTCTGACGAAAGCCTGCAAGCTGCTTCCTGTTTACAACTGCAAACACAGCTCAATCTCAAAGTACATCTGGGGTTGGGGGATGAGTAGGCATGGCGTGTGTGTGTGCATGTGAGAGAAAGAGGGAGAGAGAGAGAGAGATAAGGTAAATTACAGCGCTATCTTATTGCAGGCACCATTTCCACGTATTGTATTTACCGCCTTGTAAGCCGACCCCTACTTTTGAAGACTACCTCAAGAAAAATTAATATGACACAAATGCAAGCCGAACTGTGGCTGTCCCACGCACGCTTATCAGCCTAGAGCACATATTGAGATAACTGATCCCGCTGATGTGTCATGTCGTCAGTTGACAAGTGGAGAGCGATAGTTTAAAGATGGAGCAGGGGCGGGGTGGAAGAGTTGTAAAATGATGAGACAGCTTGTGTTATCGCAATGGGAAGGAAGGCGAAAGGGGAAGCAAGAAGTAAGGAATGTGCGTGACCTAGTTGCTATCTACTTCTCTCTTATCTCTCTCGCTCCGTCGCATTTCATGGCGCATGCCTCGGAGCAAAATAACACGTCCCTGCACTCAACCAAAAAAATCTTTATGGTAGTAAACTTGTCGGCTTGCGCTGATAGAATGACGCCTTTTAACGAACGTGGAACATACTGTTAACTTTATAGGCATTTAAAATTACCGATAAATATGCGCTGTCGGTTGTAACAACGTTATTTTTACATATTTGTTCCTATCTGCTCGTCCCAATTCTAAGCCGAGACATGATTTCGGAGTGTCCGAATTAAAAAAAAAAAAAGGCAGGCTTACAATATGGTAGGTGCGCGGCGTGCGTGTGTGTGCGTGCGCGCACACGCAAGAGATAGAGCTCAGATAGTGCACGAAGGCAAATGGCCTTAGTGAAGAAACTGTATATATCCATCAATATTCAGGCAGAACATGCAGTTATTCTTCCAAATAGCCATGTTGTCATTTGAGCTGAGTGGAAGCTATTCTGTCTTTGTTCCTCCTGCCTCAAGTTTAACCGGCGCCAGCTTACAAGGATCGTTAGGGAGGGGGAGATGGAGATAAGAGAATTTGACAGTTATTGTCCTCTTCTTTGTGCGAGTGTCCGGGCAATATACGATTTCTGTGCTGTCAGGCAAGCTTCATCTCAAGGCTTGTGATGGATGGAAACAAGGCAGTGGGCTGATGCCCCCGGCAGCGCTGATAAAGATATAGTACTTTCCCGGCTCACCCGGAGAATTTAGCATTTTATTGCAAATATAGTTGATTTTCACGTTTTATCGCGGTTATTTCGCATTTGCGAGAATCACGGGCCTCTAATCATCGATATTCAGCATTTCTCAAATCATCAACCAAGGCCAAAGCAAATCTCTCTTCGCTTCCTCCCACCAAAGTTCAGCAAGGCAACACTCATTGAGAGTGTACTTGCAGATTCAACAGTGGCTGGATAACTATTTACCTCCTGATCAGTAAGGATGGGCCAGAGGAGAAGATGAATCTCTATTTCTAATAAAAACATTGGACGTGGTGGCTCCTGACACAGTTCTAAACAACATAATTTGCCGCTGTACAAATGGGTGTGGTGTACGATGTGGATGTCGGAAAGCAGGGATTAAATGTACATCTGTTTGTGGAACCTGCCATGGTTCGTGCACCAACATTACACGATCAGAAGAAGAGTTTCAAATTTATGAATCCACACAGAAGATGTCATTTACGTATCTTGTACTCTGTAATATGTTATGTGTTCATAATGAAATTTCTATTTATCAAGAAAAAAGACACGTAAACATTTATTATGGTATTTAATACTTATAATAGTAAAAAAAAACTTTATTACTAAAGACACTTAATTAATTTTAATGAGCATAACATTTAAAATATGCAAAAAATTATATAGGCCTATGTATTGTTTTTATTTTGACAATTTGTTGCATACATGTTTTCCATTGCAATTGAAACGAAATTGTATTGTTTTAATTATTATTAACCTGTATTAGATTTGTAATATATACAAGGTGTATTTGAAATGAGTTTACAGGTCAACGGGGTGATGTAGACGACGCCGAGACAATTACGTTGATATAGGACACGTAAGGTCGGACACGTCTGGAAATGCCCGAAAAGTGGCTCACAAAATTGAACGTGACGTCACAGTGACATTTACTGAAGGTTATCGTTTGCATTGTTATTACGAGTGATTGTGTAAACGTATC
>PNEQ01065149.1:0-13535 GCA_003012365.1 Medauroidea extradentata
GGGGGGGGGGGGGGCAAAAATATGCCGCTATCGAATTTACGACGGTAGCGATTTTACGAATGCGATGAGAGGAACCGTGAGTATTCGTAAAATCGGGGGTCTAGTGTAGTTTATGAATTTTTTGACGTTTTACCGCCAGAAAGAGTCAACATTTTGTGTGCTTCGTCGTGATTTTCCAGTTGCGCGTGCTGGAAAGGGTGATGTTAAACATATAAAAACGACGAATCAAGCAAACCAAGGTAAAGGATAGCGTAAAATAAGACACAATTAATTTCGCAACACAATTAGAAAGGAGTTGATATAACCAAAGTATGTTTATCTACTTTTAGTCTGCCTTTTAGTTGTTTTGATCAAGCTGGTTTCTCTTTAATAACGATGTTTCCAGAAAAGTTAAATGGCGAAAAATATGGCTTTGCTCGCTGTAATCGTTTGTAAAAAATGTGATGGAGAGTTTTTTGAAAGATGTTAAGTTTGCTGCATGTAGCAGAACTGTTTAAAGAAGCCATAGGTCTAAATTCAGTTAAGTGATTCTATCCTTAAAAAGTTATTTCTTTTGGTTACTTTGTGTAGGCCTAAGTGGACCTATGTTTTAAATATAGTACCTGGAATAAAAAAGCCACTCAAAACTGACAAAAAAACCCTCACAAAACCTATGTGTATTACTGACTTCCACATTGTTTTTGGTAGTTTTTGTATGATTTTTAATTAATTTCCCACCCTGTTCCACATCACTTTATATTTAGAGTAAAATTCTCACTCTTTGTTGTTCTAAGAGGCCCTATTAGACTGTAAAAACATTAGAATTTTTTTTTTTTTTCTTCAACATTTACACTTAAAACTGCTTGAATTGCACCATATTACACCTTCAAATAAACATTTTCCCAGAGGAAGACCTCTAAATCCTATGCTTTGTTGGTGGAAATATCTTAATATTTTGGTCTTGCTAATGTTTTCGGTTTTGAAAATATTGCCTCGTGTAGAAATGATTAATGGCTGTGTCAGAAATGTATGTAAACAAGAATGCATGAAAATGTTTTGTTGCTTATCGTACCGTATTTGGAATTTGGCTGATTTTACAGATGGGGTTTTTTTTGGAGAGGAGGGGGGGTCTTTCCACCTCTTAATTAAGTGTCTCTCTAATTTTTTTCTTGGGTTCCTCTATCCTTTGCACTGTTTTCTCACATAATAGGGAAAATTCCTAGAAAATCTTTTTAATGTTTACCTCATTTTTTCGAATTATTTCGGCACTAAGTGCAGCCAGGCAAAGCAATAGCTCCGTGAACATTGTAATTTTCGAATTATTCAGCTTTAAAAATGCCATATTTTCAAACGCCGCCACAAACATCGAAAACGCGTTCTTATTGGCTAACACATTTATGACGTAGACTTACTTGTTTTGGTTAGCCACCGCACGCCAGGCACTATTGTGTGTATTGGAATTTTTCAACGACTAAACTAATAAAATGTAGCGAACCCGGTTACGTAAAAGTTAATTCTGGGAATTCGCCCGTTGTTTAGGCATGCGCGGTTGTAGATTTGGTAGCAACAACGAAGATTTATTTCACTTGAGTTGATTTTAAACGAGTGAAGACAGCGATGTATTAGTAGGCCTAGCTCTCACTTACACATTGGGACGTATTAGTTATAGGTTTGAGTTTATGTAAATTTAATTTAAATTCTAGAGAGATAATAACTTACTACGAATTCAGTTTAATGCTTCAGATCCGATATATAATCATAAGTTTAGGTATGAAAGGTCAGACGAACGAAGTTCACATGCGTACAAAAAGTGAACCTATCGAGCTTATGTTTGGAATGCGTTTAACCAAGCCTGGCACTGACTATGATCGACATTCTAGTTGCACGAATTGGTAAAATAACATGGCAGATCAATTATTTTATTACAAGTAACATCTTTTCTCTCAGTAATGTTTACGTTTCTCGTGAACAGCATTGAGAACTGTGCTGCCATCTCGGGGCAAGTTTCGCAAGACCCTGCCTACCCCTCGAATTATCGGCCAATCACGGGTGTTTTAACTCGCCTATTGGCTAATGACGTAGCCACAGTCAGTGGAACAGCCAAAACACTACAGTTGTAGAGATTCCGTCACAACTTGCACGCTATTGACTGCAATTTTTAACTTAAAAGAACTTATTTATTTCCTGCTAACCGTGTCATGTTGTACATAATACAGCATTACATACGTATACTATATTTTTGTCGTTGATAGCAGACTATAAGGTCTCTTCTTGAAGCTTAAACCATGCAGTCCGCCTTGATTTATCAGACGGCGCTAAAGTTAAGATTTTATTCCGTGTAAATTGAATTGTATTGCTGCGAAACAAACTATTATCCACATTTATACCCTTCGAAGTTCAAGCTATACTAGATTTTTACCGCATAAACTACCTTATTTAACACAATTACACGACTTAAACGTATGTTGCTGTCGTTTGTGTGTTACGTACATTTAAATGTACAGTATCGTGACGTCACGGGTAATTCAACATGGCCGTTCACGTTTTTGCCGCGCAAAACAGACGGCTCATTTCATTTAAGTTTTTCCGGAGTTACTCAAACGCAATGAAAGAAAGTATGGTACTGTTGTTCATGAAATTAGACGCACTTTTGAAAAAAATATAATAAAAAAATAGGAATTTTCCCTATTGGTCAGTGAACATTTTCTCCGCTTATTTGCTAAGCATTATTCAACATGAAATAGTGAAATTGTAAGGGTTGGTGTTCCTGAAGTCTCTCAGTTAACTCCTCTTTCAAAATCTTAGATGTTACGTTAGTTACCCTTTAAACTTAGACAATTGATGATAAATCTGTGTGCTAGACCCTTCAATTTCATTTTAACTAATTTTCCTTTTCATTCATCTGTCCACTTACCTAACGCAACAGCACTTTCTATACTCTCAATAAATTAATGCACAGGTAGGTATACATCCCTTTTCGCCTGACCATTTCTCCATCAGCGAGACTACTAACATATCTTTCACATTATGTGGAAATCTGTGCTGTTACCCCACTATTCTGATCTGACTTAGTTGGGAGACATGTTCACTACTTGCAATTACCAAACAATGTATAGCAACAGTACACTTAGTCTTTCAATTCTGAAATTGGAATCCAAGTCCTACGATTGTGTGTAAGCTTTTTATGAACATCGTACTGCGATATACTGCATTCTGGAATAGGGGGTAGCTTTCCCTTCCCTACTTTGAACTCTTTCTTCTCTTATGTAACTCTGAGAACTGACACTAGTTTCACTTAACTGTTTTTCTAGAGCCAGAAGGCTGTGGTGGAGTGCTCGACACCTGGTCTATTATCTCTATTTCAAACTCCTGATATACACGATGGGAAGGTATAAATCTCTTAACTAAACGGATTTCAATTTCCAGAACGACACGTCCCGCCGAACTGTCATATTTGTATACACGATATGCAGGTGTCTGAAAACTTCCCTTTGGTTTTCCTTTAATGACTATCTCTAAACCTTAACCTGGTTTTAACACATTAAGCTTATCACGAAAAGGTTCAACTTGAGCTAAGTTAAAGGATGTATTTTCCTGACAAACTTTTGAATTTAATTACAGTGGAATCCCGTTTCTACGAGAGTTCATAACAGCACAAAAAATTGTCGTAATTACGAGTTGTCGTTAGAACCGAAAGTTCATATAAATATGCAATTTTCTATGTTATTGACGTATGTGAAATATGAATAATATCATTACAGTTTACCTTGGCTAGTATCTCTGCTATTATAAAACAAGACTGCCAAAAACAATAGGCATGTGTTTATTAGGCGTAACATTAAATAATTTTATTAATTTCATGATCTCTATTAGTTTTTTGTTACCATTTTCACTCGTTACAGCACAGTAAAACGTAATGTAAACAAAACAAAAATGGACATCTAGCGAGACTGCAACTAAAACGAACAGCACTGCCAGCTCACTTGTGATTGGCTGAAACGAACAACGTTGCACCAGTAAGATCTTATGAGTGGACTAACAAATGACGTGTGGCTGTTCCATATTACCCACGTTGTGAAGTATTCAAAGCGACAATAAACGGTTGTTAGTAACAGTACAGTTGTATTTATCCATTCCAATATAAATTTCGCTAAAATGAAAACCTATCGTTAAGAAATCATAACAAGTAACGTACAAAAACACGACACCAGAAGTTTATGAACTTACTCGGGTAGTGTAAAACTTCAATTCCAGGCATTCAAAAAGTGATCCAATTGAAGTTTGCTTTTGATGCGTTGCCATGATCAGACAAATCTAACGTGTTCTACAAACAGCTCTAGCAGGTTAAGAACCTTTTAAACTTCTTGCAGCGTAACATACACAATAAAAAAAAATGATAGTGAGTTTGAAACTGATTCTGCAATGCCGTTCCTTATCGTAATAAAACCAAGATGCACGCAAGCAATGCTGTGTACTCAGTCCACGGGCCACTTTCGCTTTTGTGCTGTGCCATGCCAAGATGGCGCCCAACAATCGAGGTCGAGCGAGTCACGGCAGCTTTGCCAGGTGCAACTGCAATTCCACTGTTGCCGTATCTCACGTTGTTCACTCTGTCATGCTTAGCCAATGAACGATGATTATCACGCGCGCTTTGTTTGCTTCTAATTTTAAAAAATCATTTTGCTCGGTGTGTTGATGATTGTTGCTCGTGAATCTCTCGTATCTACGAAACTGCTCATGACGATACCACTCGTAAATACCAAACATTTATACAATAAACTGCATATACAAACTGACGGTGCATTACAAAACACTCGTAATTACGAACGTCTCGTAATATCCCGTATTCGTAGCGGACTTCCACTGTATATGAATAATCCTCCAATCCTTTTAATTTTAAGGCTTCCTCACTTGAAGTTAAAACAACAATAATGGATACAACTGTGAAATCAATTACTTTACCTTCCTTTGTATTAAACAATAAACGACATAGCATTGTGACCTAATGTTGTTGCAATACTCAAGAGGAGAGGCGCAGAGTCTAAATAAGCATGTCAAAACTCAACCCTGACCCAAGTACGTGGAGTAATTAATATCTTCCAAGTATACTATGCAATATCAATGGTGCCATTTTTCCTATTATCGGCAGGGCCATTCACGTATTCATCATTAAAACGATATGAACTTCTACGGTAGCAATGCTCATTGGAGTCGGTGGGATCGCCTCTCTCACGAAATATTTTATTTGAATCAGCGATAGTTATCCTAACAATTATAAATGCTTCAGGACACGTTACAAAATCCCATTCAGCAACACTGCTAAGTTCAATGAGTACCTTGCGGTTTGTAGTCATTATATTACATTATCATTTATAATATTGTTGACGCCTTTTGTTAACTCTCTAGTTCACAAAAAAAAATTTATATACGACTGTGGTATCCTAACTAAAACTCTTCGGAGCCATCAGACAATCATGACTATAAACTCCGGTATAAATTATTAAATTAAAATCAGAGCAGTTAGGTTTAACATAACATTTATCTAAATTCAGCAGATACTTTACATTTATGGTACGTACTTGATTGTGAAGCTGAAGTGGGCCATAGGGCAAAGCGAACTAAAGTTATTACAATTTCATTGTTTCACAAAATCTACTCTGTTGGGTGAAGGGCATGGCATCTGGCGCGGTTTTCGGGTCGTCCCCAGCAGCAACAGTTGTTAGCTTTTCGAGATTCGCAGCAGAAGTTGTTCTTTTCCAAGTGCAAGCAAGCCATAATATAGGACACAAGTGAGTGATAGGGGAACCTCCCTCCAAAAGTAATGACACTCCCTGGGTGTGGCTTATTGATGAGAAGTTACTGAGGACACATGATTAGCTAGAGACATTGCCCACGCACTCGACAGCTTTGTCATAACTTCTGTGTCATCGGAGGGGCAAGTCTCACGTGGAAGAAGAACTATGGCTATATACTGTTGCGAAACAGCTGGACAAATGTGGTCAAGCTGTTCTAATAAAACTATTGCCAAGACAGGGTGTGAGCGCCAGGAAAGTGCGACATGTGGTCTCCACACTGGCTCCATCGCATGCCAGGCCGAGTTGAAAGACAGTCTCAGTGACTGAAATAATGTTACCTTGTACTAGCATGTAGGCACTAAGTCAGACTATCCATGGTTCAATGCCAGGCAATGCCGGGCACCACAGTACATTCTGTAAACATTTATAAAAAATTTCTACCTAAAAATCAAAGTATTATATTCTAAGGTGTCCCTTACTTTCTGCTTATGTAATAAATTATGACATAAAGCAGTGTTTTAGATTTGAGTAAATACGTACAGCTCAGCAAGTTCTCAATTTACATAATGCTGCTTTACGTCGTTTCTAATTAAGATGGCTAATGTTTGAGTACCCATTTTTTAATTTAGATAGCAGCTGATTCAGAATAACATCATTAATCCATTCATGCGCGCAAGTGTTAATATCCTTATGTTCCAAAGATGTTTGGCTATAGGCTGACTCAATTTAAGTAATTTCACTGTGCGTTACCATTTTCAGGAACCTAACCCCGGCGTAAATTGAGGACTTACTGTATTTTAACGAAGTACTGTAAAATGGTATTGTAATAAGTTCAGTGCTACTGTCCATATCTTGTGGAGTCGTGTTATCACATGTTTAGCTTCCGGATTGCTCCAAAGTTAGTGCTGGAGTCACCGTTTATGGCTGTCCACTGTGGTCTGCACGGTGTCCATCCTGCAGGTAGCAAGTGGTCACCAGAAGCTGTGAAATTGTTCGCACAAATGGTCAATGGGTAGGTTTTTTTCACTTTATATATTATTTGTTGTTACTGTTTGCTGTTATAAGAAGTACTGTAGAATTGTAAGCAATACTGTAGAATTTTGGTTCAGTGAATTGTTTAATGAGATTCCTTTTTTTAACACGTGTTGTAAAGTTTTAAATAGCACCTGTTTTCTTACATTAGTACATAATTTTCACTTTATTAGGTTACCATAGAACATGCTTAATACCATGCAACAAACAAAAATGCAGTTACCATCATTTGGTAACCAAAATGTGAGATACAAAACTAGCTAATTCAAAGATGAAGTTTTAACATCATTGACTGGAAAACACATGAAATAAAGTTTTGTATCTTTAGGGATGTGCATAGTCCAATATTATCATTCCGAATCGAAATTGAAGATGAAAATCTAGGTCTACGCCGTAGTTGAACTAGAGGACTGTAATATTGTAGTAAAATCTGTTTAAATATATGTGTTAAGAGCCGTAATGTTGACAACAGAATGCTTTGGTGGCGCATTCAGTTTCGTGGTTAAGATAGAAATCACGAAGTTAGAGTTGTTTGTACGTCATCTATTGGTTATTTAACAATCATAAACAAAAGGATGGCCATTATTTTTATAGTTCTTCTAAAATTTGAGCAAGACTATTTAACTAACTTGAAAAGTCAGTTTGATGTTTTATCAGTTTTAATGTGATATTCAGTTCCATCATGCGTGGTGTTTTAAATAACTTTTCGATAGGGGCGTGCGAAGCTTCGCATTGTCAAAGTTGAATCAAAGATTTTTGTTCCTTCGTCTTCGACAAATAAAAATCTTCGAGTTGAAAGTCGGTCGAAGGTAACCACAATTCACATCAAAACAGTCAAAATTATTTATGTGGAGCAGATATTTTTCCGTTTATTTGTAATTGTATTATTCTGTATAACTTTCACTTAAAAACTCAAATTCATGGCACAGTGGTGAACTATTTATTTTGTTTAAGCAACATTCGGCGGCACAATTTCACTTACGCCGGAGTCACAATAATCCAACAAAACTACGCCGGCGTAAAGAAAACAATATCTGTAGCCAGTAAATCAGTAAGTACAGAAAAGTACCATTTATCCAGACTTCCAAACACCGGAATATTCTAAATAACGGACATATTAAAAATATTTCCCTACATACGTTACGCATCAAACATTTTTTTTAGCTCAATACCACTGTAATTTCTGCTTTCCCGCGAATATATATTACGTAAACAACACAGAATTAAGAATCATAGAAAACTGCATACCAGTAGTACTGCAAGCTTTAGAGTAAAATCAGCATTAAAGTGGTCCCGATCACGGTCTTAGAATTATGGTCGTGATCCCGATCACAAATGAGAAAGTCTTAACGGAGTTTGGTGCCTCCATAATTCTAGTTCATCTATGGTGTTGCCAACGATGTTATTGTTTACGTTTCCCATTCTATATTACGGCGGAGATTTATTATGACTTTAATCTTAAACTGTAAAGACTACAGATTCATTAAAATCGGAATTGCCGTTTTCGGTAATTTTACTTTTGTCATCGGCGATAATGAACAAGGAAATTAACCTCTTGTACAAAGTGGAAATTTGTGGTTGTAAATATGGTTTCTTCTAGCGGTTGGAAGGGAGTAGGCCTAAAATGTTACGTCTCGTAGGTAGGTGTTCATGTTAAATTAAATTAAAGTTGGTTTTGTTCAGATACGTTGACATTTAAGTATTCCGTAATATAATTTCGAGTTATGGAGGTTATAATCTCTCTAAAAAAATCCTCGTTTATCTTATGCACCCTCTGTTTTGAACCCAGAAAACCATTAGAAAAAAATTTGTTGGGCTACGTGAGTAAATACGGTATATTTAAATATTTTTTTCGTTACCAATTGTTTGTGATAAATTTTTTTCTTTGCTGTCTGATGTGAAAAAAATTAAATTCTTCGACTTCGACTTTCCTTCGACATTCCTTCGCACAATTCAAGATTCGATTCGACTTCGCTTCGCATTTAAAAACAGACCTTCGCACATGCCTACTTTTCGAACGACTTGGGTCGTGGCAAGAAATTTTTACAGCTACTGTTTCTAATTAACAAAGTAAACTTGTATTGTACAGGTTACGTACACGGAAATGCCTGAAACTCTACACAAATGTGACAGTTATTTTATGACTAAGCTTAACAATAGTTTCCGTGATTTCAACCAGAAGAAAAATGTCATTGCAAGATTTTGGGAATAAACATAATTTTTGCATTCTTCAAATATATTAGAGCATTTTATATTAAGACGGAGCCTAAGGAAAAAAAAACTTTGATTCTACTTTGACTTTTCGAAGCTTTGAACCCTCGTAGTATTTTTCTTCAGGTAGATTTTAAAGATACTGTATGTATAATGTGTAAATTAAGAAATTGGTTTTTTAAAATGACTTTAAATAAAAGCCTTGTTAGAGTTCTTCGCAACTCATATAAATGTATACAGTGGAACTTTCTCAAGAAGTTCCCACTTCAGAAGTTTTTCCCTTATAAATTTGAATAATTTGTACCATGTTTATGAATACAATACTAATTTTGACCCTTTTAAGAAGATTTTTCCAGTTAAGTTTTTATTTTTTACTCTTCTCAGAAACTAGCTAACTTGGATTTATTGTATGTGAGGTCAGAGTTCTGGAGTGGTTCACTATGTTCTCTTTGATGGCACTTTAGCCATAACCAATTTATTTCCTATAATTGGACCAAGTTGTGCGTCACAGTCTGTAATGACCTCGCTGTCGATGAGACGTAAAGCTCACTCTTCTTACCTATAGAAAAGATGCATTTCTTGAAGTGTTATATCACCAGCAATAAAGAAAACCTCCTTTCCTGATCAGTTATAATAAGTGATTGTTTGTGTTTTTGTGTAGTACTAGGCTAAGTTAGAGCTGGCTGCTGGTGTTACCTAACTGTGCACTTTGTCTCCTTGATACGATGACCTTCAATTGTTCAGTTTTTCTTCCCCTGCTGTGTTGCACAAGTATCTTTTACATTCATAACGCAATGACAATTTATCCGTGCTGATGTAGCAGCATGTTTTGTCCAATGGACAAACCCTTGTTACAAATACTGTAAACAACTCTTTGATACAAGAGAAAGCAAATTGTTGGTATTGAAACCAGGTGTTGGCACCTGGGATAAGATTAATCACATACTCACACAAATACACAATTAGTTTGGTTTGTTACATCTGAAACAAAATTTAGACTTACGATAATGTACTGATGAAAACTTAACCAAAGTACAGTACAGTACTTTAATTATCAGCAGCAAGTATTCTGTCTGGCTAGCTTGACATTTTAAAATTTGATTTGATTTGCTAGCCTGCATAACTCCCACATTCATAGTCTTACTTTGGTAGATGGAAAACATTATAGAACAAACTTTTTGGCAGTGTATTAGGAACTTATTTTATTATTGTAGGAAATATAATCGACGTTGGAAGCTGTTTAGAGAATTATATTTACAGTACTATAAAATGTTATTATAGGCCATTCAGAATAAAGTGAGCACTAAAGATTTAACCTTTAAAAAAAATCACTAGCCGTCACTGCATATAAGTCAACATTAACAACAGTTACATTATTGTTTGTATGGTTGGTAGCGAATAACTGCATGTAGTTCCGTGTATTTTCTTATTTGAATACAGCATTAGTGAAACAACATCAATTGCAAACGACCTCTCTGTATTTACTATACTTTAAAATATTTATTTAAGTTCTTACTGACATACCTATTGACTGTACAATTTTATTTAATTAGCGGCAAAAAAAAGCGACGCAACCGAGTCGATTATCATTGGCACATGCCGCTAACTATTCGCGTCACAGAGGTAGTTTAAAATTTTACCGACAGATGGCACCAGAGTTAGATTTTCGCAGCTTGGAAGCGAATTTCGTCATTCAGTTGGTTTGTCCGTTATGTAATGAATATCGGTTTCTGATAAACACAATAAAAGTATTAGAAGTGACTGTTCATGAATATCATTGATAAATTATGTGAAGTCATTAGTAATGTAAGTTGTTATGTTTTATGATCGCCAGCCTGAATATCTGTAAATAGAAACAGCAATTTCCCCCCTGTTTCACACATTAAGAAAATACGTTATTTATTGTTTCTCTCTACGTGCATCGTCGTCGTTTATTACAGTATGCTTGAATTCTTGAGTTGCGTGTGTCGTGTGTGTTTTTAGTGGCGGTTTTAATTTAAAAGTTCTAATTTACTGTGAATGCATTTACGAGATTCATAACGGTAATAGCGCCGTTATAGTAGACGCAGAGAAACCAGTTTTATAAGACTTTTACTCGCAGGTATTTATAACTAAGATTACTACTGTGTGTAGCATATATTCAACTCCCGTGCATTTAATGAGTAGCTAAAATTTATCAGAGCACTGTAACGTAAATGTAAACATTGTACAAGTCTATGTAAATAAAAGAACGTGGCAATGTTGATGTTTACGTGCAGCGGAAAGATATAAACCGGCAGAAAATAGAAATTAATAAAGGCTTTTTTGAATGTTCACTTTATTCCGAATCACCTATAGGTGTGTAAAGTTTTATGAATAATTTTTTCTTGACTTTGATCTTTGTAATGGGTATGTTAATATGAGTGGTGTTTGTCTTGGTGCAGCTCGGTGGTATTGATGGTTATGCTCGGCTACGCAGCAGATAAGTATGAAGTTGACCTGTGCCGCATGCCTGGAGGAGGAGAAGATGTGCCGTCGTCTGTACAAGATGCCGTTGTCTTTCTTGGCTTGGCACACTTTTTCAACAATGTAGAACGACCGACCAGACAGGTAAAACATTACTAAAAGTACCTAACTTTCACCTTTAAAATTGTGTCTCTTTTACACCAGTGACAGTGACATAAATCTGGAGTGTAAAACCCGACCAGTTCTTGTTTATTATTAAGGAGAGTCTAGGAAGGGTATTTCTGAAAATACGACGACAATAAAACTTTGACAGAGTCCTCTGGAACATTGGTTTGCCGTAGTAGTGAAGTTCAAAAATTAAATTTATTAGAACCGTTGTTTTCTCTCATGCATGATCATTTTACTTCAGATACAAATGTTGATTTGATAACATCGCAAACAGGTAACATTCCTATTAAACAAACGAGAATTAGATTAAATGTTTTGATTACTGTACATTAGGGGTGTGCGAATATTCAAAATAATGAATATTTTTTGAATAGTAAATCTGAACGATTCGTATTCGAAAAACGAATATGTACCAGATTCCCAAATTTCGAAGTATTCGAACAATTTCGAATAGTAAATTTTAAACAGTTTCTTATAAAAATTGAGTGGGTAACAAGGCTATTTCTACTTACAAGCATAACATAATTTAGCAGATTTTCCAGTTTATCGTGGATATTTAAAGGTTAAAATAAATAAACGGGAAGGAATTGGTATTCATGTATGTTTTCAACTTAAAATTTACTTATAAACACGTGTGGCGTTACATTTGTGACCATAGATACCGTATTTGCCAGCATATAAGACGACAATTTTTACATATTTTTGGCCCTCAAAAATTGCTACTCGTCTGATATGAGGGTACAAAAATTTTTGGTAGCCAAAAATCGATTGAAAGCTAAGCTGTAAGCTGTGGAGTTGTATGATGTTTCAAGGAATTGCGTTTTTCGTCACAAATGAAAAGAAGTGCCCCGTTTATTTTAATAAAATTTACGGTTCAAAATTTTAATGACCGTCTTATTCGCAGCGAAGCGGTGATCGATGCGAGACCGTGCCAAGATACTTTGTCTCGCCAGCCTACAACTCTTAGGCGGAGAAAACGAGGATCTAGGTCCGCATGCTTTCATCCTTTGTCTCGCAAGCACAAGACTCTCGGGCGGAAAAACAAGGATCTAGGTACCGTACCACACATTCATGTATCTACTGTCTAGTGCTAAGCTGGCGGACAACAGCAGTGCACAGGAATGCAATGACCTTGCATGTAGCTGTTGCCCGGTGTTGCCGTGTAGTGCGCGGCGTTCCTCAGTTCGGCGTTGCCAAGTCGCACACACATGCCGCCAAATGGAGATATCGCCGGCCGCCGCCGTGCATTTTCTTGGCTCTTGGGCGCGCGGAGGGCAGTAGTAGCCAATGTTATTACACTAGACCCCCGGTTTTACGAACCCTGGATTTAACGAAGGTAGCGATTCTACGAATACTATCTCAGGAACCCTCAAAAAATAACAAAATTATATGACAAAAAAAATTGTAAGGAATTACGTTGACAATGAATAAAACATACTGTATCTAATTCACGGCATTAAAATATGAATTGTAGAGTTGCAGTTATTACTTGGTAAGTCACAATATTAAAAATAAAACAAAAATAGCAAAAATCCGTTAAAAAATGTGGCAGTGACAGTTTGAAAACCACGCGGCGGCGCCGGTGCCGCCTGTGCCAAGCTGGCCGGCCTGTCTCCAACTACGACGTATTAGGATTTATATTGAGGTCGTACTATAGACGCAAAGTTTCAGCGCATGCGCATGTGGTCATTTAACTATAGTGTGTGGGGGCTGCTACGTCTACGTCGCCGTGTTGTTGATGTCTAGATGTCCCTGTTCCGGGGACGCCAGAATGTGATGGGTCTGCTACGCTCCTACTTCACGTCTACGTTGTGGTGTTGTTTATTCCTTGCAGCTACCTTCCATTACCGGCGGCAGCTGATTTCGGCGAGCGATGACTTTGACAAGTCCTTTAGAAATTAGAAA
>PNEQ01065150.1:0-13535 GCA_003012365.1 Medauroidea extradentata
TTTACACTTTTCACAGACCATTGCTCACAAGCCACCCCGCGATCCCATTAGGCCTATGCTGACGCCGGAAATCTAATATAAATACCCTTAAGTTATAAGTCTTGAAATTTATGTTAATACCAGAAATGAACTACAATAGCGCATAATAAACCAATCGGAAGAAAAGTAAATGGGTGGGTATAGGCCAAGTACCTCACAATACGTCAATAGGAAGTGATTACGCTCGTGTTTGAGTAGATAACTCAACTATATTATTTGACATTTTCTTATAAACTATTTTCTTATTTGCAGTGTAACTTTCGATCATGATAAACGAACTACAAATTCAAAGCGCTATAAACGTGTTGCAATATTTTCACGCGTAAACAGTAAAATTTTATTTCAAAGGTGCCGAATATAATCCTGAATGTTGCGTCCTTGCATTTTACATTGTTTATAAACGGTGACTCAAATGTTGTCACCGTTACACTTAACTGCAGCTATGCGGCACTATCTTCATTGCATAGATTGCTTTGTTTATATTTCCCCACTTTAAAATATCGGTATAGGAAACTATGAACGAGTAAAAACTTTTTATAAATACTAAAAATAGCTCGCATAGTTTTCGCATAACGCTGTATCAAAATCAAAATTTGCATGCTACGCTGCCCTGCAAATAAAGAAAACTTACTTTAACCAAATAATTTACAGAGAAATAACATGATATGGGCTGTGGGTTAAAATATTAGAAATGCTTACACGGCATCGTTTGAGTATTTTCAAAAATTGCTAATTTTGCACATTTATTCATGTAATTTTGCGATTTTTTTAAAATTCGGAATATGTCATTGTGGGTTTACAAATATTTAATTTCATAGCCAACGTCATTCCAGTTAACCATGAATTATTTCGTAAGCATGAGTCAATTCGTTTTCATGATTTTCAGTGCATTACATGCAAATTTTAACTGACTCGCCATTATGAAAAAAAACTATGCGAGCTAAATTAATTTTATTTGAGGAAACTGTACACGCAAGCACCATCTACAAATCTAACACCATTACAAGAAAATTAAAATTTAGCCCTTTTGAACACACTTAAGGCGAAATGATGTGGGCGTGTGACAATGCTCAAACACACGAGCGGGCGAAACGGGAGATCCGCGAGAAAATCCACCAGCCATTACAAAAGCATTGTGCGGCACGATTGCTACGTGTGGAACACTGGCAATTGTCCCGCCGGATATCGAACTCATACTTGTCATCAAATCCGAATCACTGTTTTGGCACACAACCATGAATCCCGCCCCCCTCTCCCATTAACACAGATATTTTCTGGCTGCAAGTACGTGAGCGAGTATTTGGCTTCACAGTCTGTTAGGCGAGCAGGTAAAGAAAAGTCTGGTGACTCTCTCGAACCTGCCTGGAAGGTGGCCTCGCATCTAAGCCTGACTGACGGGTCGTTATCTCTAGAGGATAATATTTCTCTGGGGCAGAGTACATGTTCTCTCCCCCCTTTCCCCGACAAATCATGGAGCGCCTCGAGGTGATGGTGTACGAAGAGTGGCCTAGCTACAGGCGTTTAGTTAGAACGAACAACATTTAGTGCTGCCTTCTCGAGAGCCAGAAACAGACAATTGCTGGCTAAAGCTAAATCTTAACGTTCTGAATTTAACCACTCAGCGAAAGGAATGAGGGAATATTTGTCCATGTTCCACGCTGCCACAAATTCTCACATGAGTAATAAGTTTCGACAGAATGTTTTATTTCTTTGATGAAAACAATTTTCAAGTCAACGAGAACATAGTATTTGCTGATTGGCACCTACACAGGTATTGCCATTTTTGAAGATTGTGTGTAATGTGCGTACTTTATTCAAATTAAACTAGGGTACCTTTACATCACAAGAGTTTATTTACGTTAATTGATTTAGTTTGATGAAATGTTTTCGGTTTCTCTTAGCACTGCAATGCAACTGTCCTGTTTTTCTTTTAAATTATATTTTTACCTCCAACTTCTGTTATTGTCATGGTGTTCTCTATTATCCATTCACTTCTATGTAATTTCTACAGGCTGTCTCCTCTCTAGAACTGTCCATGAAACCGCACAGTTCTGTCAATGAAAATTTACGTTCTTGGCTTTTCTTATTAAAAAGGACAAAGCTTGGCAAATCTTTCATTTTTGTTCGTGTGGACGACCAGCACTGAAACTTTTATTTCGGCATAAATTAAGACCATTCGCGAAAAATGAACTGCAAAAATTGTGATACCTAGCTTCTGCTACAACGATATTTGTAACCTGATAAAGACTGTCTATTATCATTCGTCCGCATTCATAGAGACCAGAAATCTTCACGAAAGATGATTGTCTTACGTGCACATCTGTGTTACTTCCTCTTTCCACACACATGCTTCGTTCTGTGCACTTGGTTATTTATCCTTATCTTAGGAAACGTCATATTGTAAGATAAAACCCTCTAAAAAATATTGGCGAGAAGTTTTCACAATTTTCGCGGAGAAATTAAGATTCACTGAGACACTGGCGACGTAAACTGCAGTAGCCTGGTATAATACTGATGAGAATCGATACAGACTAAACAGTAGAAATCTGTGTGCCTAACTAGGCATGTTTGTACCCCTAGACATTTGGAATTCGCGGAAATATACGCGCCTATCTTATGGTAGCTGCTTGACCTGTCCGCCGCGCCGTACCAGGTACAGTATGTCTCATGAAAGAATTCCATATTTTGACATTTCTCTTCTGAGAAATTTGCCTGGCTGTTCCATTGTTTAGAGCTTTAAACCTACCTGGCTTCCTGGAAAAGCACAGTCTCCATAATCCTGTTTACAGACACACTTCTCAGAAGTGAACTGTCAAAATGTGGAATTATTTCATGAGATAGACATACACTGCGACGCTCTAGTAATCCAACGAAATGCGCTAACTTGTTCACAGACATGCCAATATAAAGCTGAAAAATTGGGCAATAAAATATATATTTGGGATGTTTCTTACGTAGACGTTTAATTTTGCCAATAATAGTCTAATTTCCACAACTGTGATAAACTAATACAAATACATTCATTCACTTCGTTGTTTTGTACTGTATAGTCAATATACAATTGTTAAGTATTTCTTAACATATTTTCGTATAAAACTATTTCTAGAATATTTTGAACTATTTGTTTTAATTGTATGGTAAAAGTTATGCCTTGTGGCAGCAGTTTAGTATAGCTCTGCACTAACGCGTCACTTAAGACTTTGTTGCACAATTTCGATGTGATGCATACAGTTATGAGCGGTAAAGTTGAGATATGTTATTAAGCATGCTCGACTCTGTAAGTGTGCCAAATTTAGCTTTGTACAAATTTTTTGGAGGTTTGGGCCTGAAATGATCTTAGATTCCTGGGCTATTTTCCTTTCTAGCATTAAACTGTATCATGAAAATTGGGAATATGATATGTCATTATACAAAAATTACGAAAACTAGGACATTTTCATAACAATACAAAATTGTCGCAATTTATGTCTGCACAGCAAACCATATCTAACACAAATATAAAAATTATTAAAACAATTAACGTGTTGGTTGTGCCGACTCTTTATACGCGTCAGTTTGACCCTGGCCCGAGATCCTACGCTTTTGAGAGATATTCTTTAAATTTAGATAAAAGCCTGCATCGTAAATTTGCGCTGTAACTTCGTTGTAAATTGGTTCTACTATGCAAAATAATATTTAGAGATTAAACCATTAATTATTGTGATTGTCACAAATATATTATTTATAGTTGTGTGTATTCTTATATACAATAAATTGAAGGATGATTCAACAACATATGTTTCATATATATTTTTACTGTATTCGGTCCTCCCGAAATTCATACCTAGCTACGCCGCAAGTAGTATTCTATGCCTCGGTATAGTTTTGTAAAACTACTGACTATATAAGAGTATTGTTAAAAGTTTAGCAAAAATTTTATATGTGGGCAATTCTCTGAGCTCTTTGGGATAGAGGTATCATAATTAGAAATATAAGAGTTGAATTAAATTATTGATTTACTGGCTCACAAAGCTTACAAAAATACACAAAACAGTAATCAACTATAACTTTCACAACACAATTACTACTGTGCCACAGAAACGTTAATTAACTTTGACAGTTAAGCACAAGAATAGTTACCATTAATCAAAAACTACAAATCACAATAAAAGTTCAGTCATATATACATCAATCAACAATTTTCCAAATAGTTACAGTGCACAACATTAATAGTCCGAAGTGGCGATGAATCGCCGTATGCTGCGCAGCACCCCGAGTGCATCGCTGTCTTCACTCTTGAGGTCTTCGGTTCGACTCCCGTCGCGCACCTCCTCTTCGCCCGTCAGACCGCCGCAGCAGTCCGCTTGTTTCACCCAACACTGATCCATGTTTTATGTTGTAATTTTTGAGATGAAGAGAAATAAATCACATTTTTATTTCATATTAAGAACTGTCAATTTGCGTTTTTTTTTCATACGCAAAAGTATTGCAAATGAGGGACTTAACAGAAATTTTCTCACTATTGTATTAAAAATTTGAATTTTTAGTCTCCAGAAGCAATTTTCCTGTTTTTACCTGACTATTTAGCCAACGTTTGGCTAAACGATTCCGAACACCTGCGAATATATATATATATATATATATATATATATATATATATATATATATATATATATATATACATATGTAACATAATTCTCAAATTGTGGGAAATAGTGTATTTCCTGCATTAAATGTTTATGGATATAATGTCTCAAAAGCGTATCCCTGTCCTTCATGGAATTTATCTTTGGCGTTTTGACGTTTTTTGTAGAGGAACAAAAGGCCTGTTCAGGCCCCCCTGCGACGTTATATAATTAAAAGAATTTGAATTCCGCGTTCTGGGCTACGCGATGGATGGGCAGAGTAGGCTGAATATAGTGGTATTGTTTCCTTCCCCTCGCCGACTGTACCCGGACAGCTGCGCTCAAGGTCATTGACCTGGTGATCTAGTGTGTCTTCGTAACAATCAGCTGTGCATATCCACGCGCGAACGGAATAAAACGGACAAATTCTTGTATAAAATGTTGCAATTTTATTTTAGAAGTTTGTTTGCATGCCAGGTTACAAAGTTATCGAATACATTCCACCGTGTTTAGCTACCATATTTTGTATAATAGTTACAGACCTGAAAACATTCGCGTTTTTCCTTGAGCATACTGTAAAATTTCTACAACCGTAAGTTTGTGTAATTTTCACAATCGGTCTTTGACTTGCTTGACATATCATGGAAGTCTCTGAGCGAATAGTGTAAATGTAACTAATACAGACATATCACTTTAAATGCAAGCAGCTAATGAGCATCTGACGTCTGCTTCAGTTCAAAGGTGTTTTTGTAGGATAGCCTTCATGCCAGTGTACCCGTGAATTTACCGGTCTCTAATAATAGTACGTTCCTAGAGTACTGTCGTACTATTATCGTTTCAACACATTTTGAAAAATAACCAACATTCTAATAAGGTAATTCCTACCAGCATTTTACACAGTTATTGCCCGTTTCAATACAGAATCCCTCGACTAACGTACTTTGCTGTGTTACACACGGCGCGACCATAATTCCAAAAGTTCGCCACTCAAAGTTACATAGAAGTACGCGCATTGCAAAAGCAAAGTACTCCACGCGTAGATAATGCCGTTGAGTCTTGTGCAATTACCGCGTTTTTGCAGCCCTGCTTACATACATCTAAAACATAAATAGGTTCGAGGAAGGAGGGCCGCTTAATAAAGTTGTTTGCTCGCTCTTATTACTACAAAATATTTACAAACGGAGCCAAGTGTGAAGGGAGTGTGGTTTCCTTGCTGCCGGACGCTTCCAAAAGTATGGATGCTGTGAGAGGCACGGTAGAGGGTAGATTGTGACAGGTAGGATGAGGGCAGAGGGAGAGGGGTGGGCGGCACTTCCGCTCTGCCAGGGCGACGTGTGAACTACCTGGCTGTCCATGTCATTGCCATTTGCCAGTCGATGTAAGTGGAGCAAACAAAGCATACCGGCAGTATGAATATTAACATAATTATTTTTTTAATATACTACATAATGCGTTATCATTCAATGACAAAGTCTTCATTTCTAATTGTTACTTAAGAGGGCATGGTACGTAATTCAATGCTAAAAGCACTGATCTATAACTGTAGGTTTCTTGAAGCCGATTTTCGAAAAATAATCAATAGCAATCCTAGACAATAGTTTTAGCCAACGTTTTAAACAAAATTGTTTCCAGTGTTACGAACTTCTGAGGCACAATCTCGATGTTTTCAGCGTTTATTTATCTACTACGCACGCTTAAGATGTCTCAATGACAGCGAGGTCGCCTGAGAAGGTGACACACAATGTTACACAAGGATAAGAACTGAGAGAGGAATCGTTCATGGCCTTTTTCAAGGAACCATCACAGCATTCACCTGAACCAATTGCGAGAAACGATGGAAAATCGAAATCACGATGGCTGAAATCGGGATTCTAACCCATGGTATAGTAACTGCAAGTCTAACGCGTACCGGTAACCGTTGCACCAATTCGCTCCGTTCCATTCATAATATGTGATAATGTAAGCTTGTGTGATCATCGTCAGTGCGCAACTTTTTCAATAAAATCGCCTTTGAATTCACTTTATAATAAGTAGCGTAGCAGTGATGAGTAGAAACATGTTTAACCATGCCACCAGTAAAGATAAAAGAAACAATAGTGGCATTTTATGTACACAAGGGAAAATATAATCACTAATTATAACCTGTCAGTTGTGGATGACGATATTTAGTGTGCAAGCATTTAGCTGCTCTTATCTTGCAATATGGTTTTCCGTTACAAGCAGCCGTACGAGGTAAATATTTTCTGGGAAAAAAAAACAACGTATGAAAAATAAAAAAAGTATATCCAAATTAATTACAGTTGACATTACAGTGATAATGTAGATCCTACAAAACATTACTAATCTTTCTCTGGCGGTCAAAGTGAGTGAGAGGGCGAAGAACATTTGGTCAACGTTTAACATTGATGCTTTCATTCAGGTTTTTAGTGCTGGTAAAGACACGAGGAATGATGCAGCACTAAATTGAAGGGGCGGAGGAAACGGGACATCCCCTAATAAACTTGCTGGCTAGTGGCATCGTCCAGTAAAATTCACGTACAAATAATCAGGTCGACCCCGCCGGAATCAAACCCTGATCACCATGTTGGTTAATGGTAGTATTGAAACCATTCTCAACTTCTTAATGCAATTGAGTCACAGCATGTTTGTATATTGACATTTGATTATAAATATTTTAGTTGTGCTGATTCAACCGAAGAATACTGCACAAACATGTACCCAAATGTTGTTTTGATTATATTTTCTGTAGTGACTTTGCTCGCTCCTGATCTTAGCGGCAAGATTTTCAAGAGAAGAAAAGGAGGAAAAAAAAAAAAAAAACTTGTGAAGTTGTATCTGCTGAATTTTCATTTCGTATTTACTAAAATTTTTCTCGCAACTTTATCTGCCTGTATTATTATTATTATTTTATTATTTTTAGGAAATAGAACATAATCTGTAATTTTATTCATAGTAGAATAGTGAAATATTAAGTAAATTAAACATGCTGGAAAAAATAATGTTAATAAGTTTTATTAAACTGAAAAGAAATTTCGATAAAATACAAATGCACAAAGGAAATTGCGTATGGTAAAATAATGTATAAATACCAGAATACTATGATAATATATTTTTGTGTTGTTATAGCATAAGTTACACTTAACATTTTGTAGCAGCATATCAACCATTAACTGCTTATACAATTTTCTAACTGCGCCTGCAATGCAAAATACGTATGAACTATCTGATATAATGCTTCCTACCTCCGGTCCTCGCTTGATATCTTTAAATTGTACCCAGGCGTGTGTAAGGTGGTCCTCACTTTATATCTTTGAATTGTACCCAGACGTGTGTAAGGTGGTTCTCACACACTGATTTACAGGCAACATGTAGAGGCGAGTGGGCACCAGTTTAAAATTTCAAATAATGCTTCCTGATTGGCTGCTGGAAATGGTTCTCGTTTGGTGTATGGGATACTGGTAGTTAATTTACATCAGGTACTCGCAAAGTATGTTAAATTTCAAGATTTGTAACTTTGAGATGTGTGTAAAAGGGTTCTCACTTGAACTGTACAGATTGGAAGAAGTGTGTATGCAAGTCGACTAGAATACCGTCTGGTGGCTGGTGGAAAACTGGCTGAACTACAAATCCAGCATTTAGACAGCAAAATGAGGACCGTCTAGAAATACAATGTCTTATATATTTATGAACTCAGAATAGCCAGTAGAATACGAATATGAGGACCTTTCCTTATGAGGACCGGCACCCGGTCCTCGCAAGAAAAAATTTCATCACAGCGTCGCTCAGCAAACTGGCGAATGTCCTCACAAGGTAGCTTATGCCCACTCAACTGTATTTGTCCACACACATCGGTACATACCCCGCACATGCAACCACCTCCTCCCTCGACACCACAACACCCTCCACATATATCATATATCCATATACTCATCCACATGCAATGTACTCCACCACACAAACACTCGCACAACCGTATTACTCCGCACACATCAGTGTACAATCCACACACACACACACAGCACTGCAGACAACTCACATAGCACTGCATGCTCCGCACATATCATGGCAGGCTCCGCACACAACTATGTATGCTCCACAATCATCTCAGCACTCATTTACTTATGTTGTGAATGACTCCTTGCACTCGCCACATTTCCCCACACCCTTCAAACATGTCCCCACACATGTTCCCACACCTTCCGCCCATGTCTCCACACTCTTCACAAATATTTCTTTACACGCCTATGTACGCTCCTTACACAAATATTCGTGCTCTTAACACGACTATGTAAGCACCTCACAAAGCACTGCAGGCTCCTCACAAAGCACTGCAGGCTCCGCACACATCTCCACAAACTTGACACCTTCGATCACATACCGCCAATAAACACAGTTTAACAATGTATTTATACGTCATAATGAACAACAGGACGTTTCCCCAGCAGGCGAAATATCGTTTTGACATTTTACATAGCTCTACAAACGGGTCTTCGTCTTCTAGTATCTATAGCGTAAAAGGTTCATTTTATATTCGTAATAAGTATACACATTTTTACAAAAACACTGACTATAATCGACATTAAAAGGAAATTAACTCATATAGTTTTCGAGCCCCGAACCAAGGACTAAGTCATCGCGAGCGTGCTTTCTATTTTCTTCTTATATTTCGACCGTGTATAGGCTTTGTTACGAAATCGAAAAATAACTCATGGGCAATATTAATATGTTACGGAAATACGGTTTGGTGTTAAAGTCGGCGGAATTTGTACTGACCGTCTGTGACACACGCGACTTTCCCGTCAGTTTTATTCTAGTCGTGTCACAAACTAACAGAACATTAATGATTTGTTTAAATGGCTTAGGGAACGATGCTTAAAGCATTAGGTAAAGCGAGGTCGGTATTTAAATTGCATACATCTGACCTTTTGCACGACTCCATATCACAGTAGGCACGGTAGTAAAGACTTAATCTCGGATATAATAGTAAATGTATTAGTTTCGAACTAAGGAATGTATGTTAGCGCTTCACATACACCTGTAATAGTTTTCGCTTTTTATAATTGTGTCTAAAATAATCCTACAGCAGCGGATATTCATGCGTAGCTGAAATTTTGGGAAAAGCAGTACTTTTAATATAAACTATTTTTGTGTGGGCGGTTTATAATGAAAACATGCGTTTATTTACCCCTGTATCGTAAGTATATAATATTAACGGCAGTCTGCATGCTTGTATCAGTCGTGCAGTAAATTACCTACCTATCAATACTTTACTAGCTGAAAATATAGGTCTCGGGCTGTTTAGACAGGCCGTATATGCGATACAGTTACGTTTAATTATGGCTGACATATAACTATGTTAACGTAGGTCTTAGATTAAGGACCAACTTTTTCATACCTAGAAAATACATTATCAACAGCCTGCGCGCCATTACAGTTATACAAAGTTAATAAGGCAATCAACGCATTTTTCACAAGCTTCGCAGAAAAAAAAATTTTTTAAATGGTAGATTCGATATATTGAACCAAGTACCTGCGTAATGCTCCGTCTCGACTTGTTTGCTTTGTTTTACTACGCTTAAATACCGCATGTTTACAAGTATAAAGAGAAAAATAACTATTTTATTAATTTTTATATAATTAAGGAAATTGTTTCGGACACTATGTCGCTTCAAGATTGATCGGTATTTAAAACGCTCATTTAAATCATGTACAGGAGATAAAAAGTTGAAAATTTACATAAAATCTGTTTTTTAACATTAATGTAAAACGTAATAAATTAAATTAAATACTTAAAAACACACTCTGACTCTTAATTACATAGTTGACTATCGAAAAACATTTTAGGTACTACAAACGTTTTATCAGCACTTTTTTCTGTATGCTGTAACTTAGTTTGTTGTTGCACTGAATAGCAGTAGCTCAGTACCTATCTGTCGAACCTACGTACATCCCACCATTGACTGTTTTGCTCTTGGTGAGGCCCGCACTATTGTATGATCTTTAAGAGCACTTAAAACACACTCTAAAACATTTCATAGATTCTTTCCTTATACTTTTTTCCTGTAGCAATATTCTCCTCTTCTAATTTCAGAAAATGGGTTGTGTCCGATAGCGACATCACCAAAAGTGACTGAGCATCGCCGAATATAATTTAACGCGTATGTCTGTATCCTCACTCACCCCACGACTCTCTGGTAGGCAGCGCACTCAACGAACACTGTCTTGTCCAAAAACTGAAGTTAATACTCCAATGCTCGGACTGCTCTTAAACGAAATTCGCTAACTTGTTCACAAACATACTAATATAAAGCTGAAAGAATGGGAAACAAAATATATATGGGATGTTTCTTACATATACGTTTAATTCTGCTGATATTCGCTGCCTAAATTTCCCAACAGTGCTAAACAAAACAATCCTTCACTTTGTTGTTAGTTAACACAACATTTTTAGGTATTTCTTAACATATTTACGCAGAGCAAAGTTTCTAAATTATTTTGTACTATTTGCGTGAATTGTACAGTAAAAGTTAGGCCTTATGCCTGTGCATGGATTTGTGAAAAACTGGGTAGGCCTACTAACATTTCACTTGTGACTTTGTTGCACGATTTCGATGTGGCGTGCATGATTCTGAGCGGTAAAGTTTTGATATGTTACTAAGCATGCTCGACTCTATAAGTGTGCAAAAATTCAGCTTTCGACAATTTTTTTGGAGGTTGACCTTTGTTTCCTGCCCCACCCCGATGAGTGTTCCAAGTCATATTCTACTCTCACAGCCGCCTTGGATCCGTCCGTACAAGTCAATATGCTTCACTTCCCTACTTAAACTAGAGCAAATTTGAAAATGTTTCATTTAACTGTACAGTCGCTTGTGCATAATATAGAAGGTTTGAGTAATGTGCCAAACAATACAATCCACCTCTTCGCAGTTACTGAATCATGGCTATGACCTGCAGTTCCAAGCTAATCGGCATAAATGATACCGAAAATAGTTGTCAACTTGAACAGTTGTGGGTGAAGTGAAATTCAGACGTGATAAGATTGCAATCAACGTGATTTACAAACCGCCTTATGTTTCATGTGAAGAGATAGAACACTGTTTGAATCGTGTTTATATAACATATTTACTTCGCTCGTAATTATTATCTGGTCAGGGGACTTTAATATAACATATTGAATAAAAATGCAACGATCGTCAAATATATAAATGAGATAATGTCATGCCCCAACTACGCTAACGCCGTATTCCGAAACTTTAATTGACCTGATAATAGAAATGATGGCAAGGTAACGTATGTGCGACAACATGATCTAGTTGGATTTACAGGCCACAACTTACGTAATTTACTGATTTTCAACTCCAGTTTACAAGGTAAGCACTGTGATAAGATGTTGCTATAAACATACCAATCCTAAATTGTTATACGAGCATTTAAAAAATACGTTCTATGGCAGGAGTGGGCAGCTGGTAACTTATGAAGATATTGATGATAAAGTAAACTATTTAAATTACATATTAATAGACTTAATTGACGTGCTTGCTCCACATGAGACATGGAAAAAGTAAAGGAAGGTAGCCTGTGGATTACACGAGATAATATATTAAAAATAAAAAAAAGGGAATGAAGATCTTTTGTCGCAAAACCCAAACATAAGCCGATATCGTGAAGCATAATACCTTGAGGAACTCTGTGTAACATCTCACCCGTCACAGAAAATTTAAATACTTCTCTACGCAGGTTACTCACAAAAACAATACTGAAAGTTCTGGATTTACCTCAGCCATTTAAATGTAAAAACAACTGAACGGTTCACAATACCGCCATTTTTTAAAATATCCTGATTAAATTAATAACTTCATCATTGATTCCAGCCAAACCTCACATAATGCTGCTCAAAATAAACCAAAAATTCAAAAAAGGTGAAGATAAAATAAATACACATTCCTTCCTTAAGGGTGCAGTGTACCTCAATTTGCATCACCATTTTTATTTTTTATTTGTACCAGATATTTTTTTCTTATTTTAGACATAAATGTGACTATATTTGGCTCTTATGAAATGTTTTCATCTTTCATAGTTTTCACGTAATGGCTTGTTAAAGTCATATTTTGCATGTTTCCGTTTCAACGACTACACTAAAACCAACTAATATACCAAACTCAAAAAAATCACATTGGATAAAGACATTGCAGTCTACAATGTCATGCTCATAAAAATAAATAATAAAAAATATTTGTACTAAAAAAGTTATTGAATTTTTAAAATTTTCATTTTTAGTTTTAGAATTTTTTTAAAATACAAAGAATTTTATTCTTAATTTTTAAGCGCATGGCATTGTAGCCTGCAATGTCTTTATCCACTGTGATTTTTTTTTTAGCTTGGTATAGCAGTTGGTTTTAACGTAGTTGTTAAAACGGAAACATGCAAAATACTACTTTAACAAGCCATTACGCGAAAACTATGAGAAATAAAAACATTTCATAAGAGCCAAATTTAGTCACATGTTGTGTCTAAAATAAGAAAAAAATATCTGGTACACATAAAAAATAAATAAATGGTGATGAAAATTGCGGTAGACCGCGCCCTTAAACTTTATGACCTACATTTTCAAAGACGTCATATGACCCGTTTACTGCTGCATCATGTGGAGATCCTAAATGTGTATGCAAATCAATTACGTTTAAAACCCTGTTCTAATAAAGAATATGGCCGGGTCCAGCAGCCTCGCTGGCCCGTCCGGAAGTCGCCCACAGATAGCGCTCCACAGGTGGTGACTACCACCTCGTCTCCACCTACCGAGAGCATTCCCAACTTACTGGAGTCACTAATAACTCAAATCTCGTACTGCAATAAGCATTAAATTTAATAGGTACAACACAAAACACTCGTACA
>PNEQ01065151.1:0-18382 GCA_003012365.1 Medauroidea extradentata
AGCTCTCAGTTCAGCCAATTGCGACTCGATACGTCACTGCACGGTTGCCACATTTAGCTACCTAAACCACTAGTTAGCTAAACATAGGATTAAAGTGCGTTGAGAAACGGTTCAGATTCAATCACCACTTAATCAACAGTTTAAATTTAATCTTAGGATTACGTAACCGAGACTTTAATCAGACATTGAGAAACTGGCCCTTAGAGTAGCTTGAATACATGAATTCATTTGTGACAATATGTGTAGTTGAAATGTTGGCAAAACAAGGCAATTTTTTTACGACGAAGCTTTTAAAGCATAACGCCATATATTCCATAAAAATTTAAACACAAGCGTATTTAGTTCTGTTCTTTAAACTTAGACTATACACATAAACTTCAGAATAACATACAGTATACCTGCCTGGTCATTTTTTAAGAAAAACACCTAATAATTTTTAATATTTTGCTTTATTAGATGTTTTAAAATGGTGAACCAATATTTATATTTCCAGAATTCACACTTTCTTTTCAGGGGATGGAGACAGCAGTGTCATGCAGCAGTTAAATATATGTAAACCATATGGCCCAAACTACCACATTCAAAAAATTGAGAGCACAAACCATATATTGAGGAACTATTTACGCAAATTGCGAGAGATAGCTTGCGCAACAAAAACTGACCTTGGTCCAGTACCATTACGAATAAGATTGGCTATTTCGGAGAGGATGATGCGACTAAGAACAGCTGTGACTGGAGCTATTTCGTACAGGAGTACTCAGAAGGAATTGCCGTTTCATCAACGCGTCGAAGAGTTAAAAAAAAATTATTGATAATGGACCATGCCACATTTTCGGTTATCATGCTACGTGCCCAGAGAGAGGTTACTTTTGCAAGGCTTCCAACGATGAAGAAAACATCATTCCTGTATTGAAGAGATTCTGTGTATGGCAGGAAATACAGGCTGCCAAGAATCATGTTGCTCATCATGCAGTAAGCCACGTGCACAATGTAACAACAAATACAGTTGAAAGATACAATAACCAGTTTTGCAAATTTGTGAGTGGGAAGAAGGTAAATTTTTCTCTCCGAGGTGGATACCAGACTAGAAGCGAACTGTCCGTCATTTCACATAACACAGGAGGAAATGCACAGACAAGTATAATCCATCAATTGACAGGAGGAAGCCCTGGCCTATACACAAAAAAAACGAGAAACGCGAAAAAAACTTTCTACTTAGAAAAGACGTCAGAAAAGATTTTGTCCCCGCAGATCTATAAAACGCAGGATATTAATGTTCAGTGGCCCAGATGAAAACTATGGCAGTGTCATAGAAGAAATTCCTGATGTAAATGAAGATGTTTTCAACGATAAAAAGGCAGAATTTCTCGAAAACCTTAAAATGAGTGAAGCACAAATAAATATTCTACAAAATGCCACAGCCTCACGAAGACATTCACATGTATGGCACAATGAAAGGTCAAAAAGATTAACAGCTTCCTCTTTTGGAAAGATATGCCGCATACGTGCAACAACAGCCTGTGCAAAGACAGTTACCAGTTTGCTATACAACACCTTCAAAGGCTCTACCTCAATACAACACCTTCAAAGGCTCTACCTCAACAAAATATGGAATTGAGAAAGAACCACTTGCAATAGCATCTCTTGAAGAGTACGTAGGAAAGAAAGTGACGCCATGTGGGTTAGTCAATGATGAGGAATTTCCATGGCTTGGTGCATCGCCAGATGGCCTTCTTGAGGATGACGGAATTATTGAAATAAAATGCTCTGCAGTTGCAGAGAAGCGCACACCCGAAGATGCAGTAATGCAGCGTAAGGTTGTATTTTACACAATTTCAAAGGGCCAAATGAAACTAAAAGAAACACATCCCTTCATGTACCAGGTTCAAGGACAATTGCGGATAACAAAGCGGAGTTATTGCTTGTTTGTACTGTGGACGCCCCGTGGAATGCTTATTCAAAAATTGCAAATAAATGACAAGTTTTGGAAAAATAAAATGGAAGAGAGACTCGACAGATTTTACATGGAATGTCTGTTGCCCGAAATAATTGATCCTCGGGTACCAAGAAATATGCCGATCAGAGAACCTTCATCTTTACCAGCACACAATACCGAAACACCAAAGTAAAAGTGCTCATTACTGATCCAGAAACTACACTCTAAATTTGAATCAGTCAAATTTCAACATATTCAATAAGTTACAAGGTTTTTCACTGGTTAATCTGTTCTTTCGTTTTATAATGACGGATAAACAGTGAAAAACAACAGATTATGTTACAGATTGAATTATTAACTAAATATCATTGTTTAATCAGTATAATTCCATTAATAAAATTGACATTCATACACAACAGCAGATTCAATTTGTGGAGTCATTGATATTCAGCATATTCAATAAAACAAAATTTTCTCATGATATCAGTCTTCATGTAGACCAATTTCGCACTTAAGTAAGTTAATTTTTTTTTCAAGTCTGACGATGATGTAAACAAATAATCTTTAATTATTATAAAGTGTAAAAGGCATGTTCATGCATAACGACAAGACGCGTTACAGCATTTGAACTAGAGCACATGAGCTCAGCAATCGTAAAAATAAATAGAAATAAGAATTAATTTTGAAAACGCTCGAAGAAATAATAACACATACATCACTGGTTACAACCTTTGAATTCGACTTAGATAGTCTATATAACTTACAATCAATCATAACACACGGTAACGTATTGGTTAGGACATAGTATTTCAGAAAACAAAGGCACTGGGTTCGAATCCGTATTCCGGCAAAGTCATCTATGAATTTTGAAAGTGTTTTATATTTTTCATTGTTTCAGTTTGTGGATTATTTTACTATTGAAATCTGCAGTTTTCTACACATTCCCGATGGAGCAGTTTCATCAGATGGAATCAGTGAAAAATCAAAGGCAATTTGTGAACATTCACTGATTTGGATTTAGAGTGTAATTCAGTAAACAAATGAATGATTTTATGTGCAAATATGCCACCTGTCACTTTTTGATCGTATTAACAAATGTATCTTACACGAGAATATGCTTGGTAGTATGGATATCTTTGATGTCTTACCAAGATTTACTGTTTTAAAAATCTTGAAGAAACCAGAGTAAACAAAAGTAAAATTACAAATATGTGAATTTAATTATAATATATTTTTGTATCCTCTCTGATATTATTTTTCTCTTTTTGCAATATTTAATACCTTTAGACGATTCCAATTATGATTTCGTATGAATGTGTTGCACCTGTTTTACGAGCATATTTGTAAGTTGTGTGTGCATTTACATGCGTTTAACTTTACAGTAACTATTTACAACTTTTCCACTAATTAACCATATTTTACTAATGCAATATCATGATTCGTATTTATCTCAGTTCCATTAATAAAGTATACTTGCAATCCCAAATGGAGCAAGAGGCATATATGGTTTGCAATGTAAAACAAATTCTGTAAATTTATAAATTGTTTAGGCCTAGCAGCACTGTTTCCACTGATGTTGAGCGTAACTATACACTTACAATGTTTGTATGTTTTACTGTGTTTTAAACTGAAAACACCATTCAAAATTTCGAAATACAAAATATGGGACTTACATATATACAATGTTGTTGTGTCACCATGTGCAATGTATTAGTACAGTAATAAGTACTTACAGGATGTTTTTCATGGTGTATTATTTACATGTTTTATATACCAGATTTATGTGATAAAAATGTCATATCGTTGGTGCTAAGTTACTAATGTTGTTATGTTGTGCGAATAATAAACAATGATATCCCTTGTATTTTAATCATACTGTATTTTATTATTTCAGTATATTTTTCATGTTGATGCAAACCGTACGTTGTGTCCCCGTCGGTACATCAGTCACTTAATTGTAATGTCTAGTTGAAAAGTGCAAGTGTAATATTCTCATTAGCTTCTTGCGTGCAGCACTACACATCCAATGTGGTGATTTCCTTTACACGAATAACTTCTAAATGAATATGTGTCTAGACTAACATATCTCAGAAATACATCAGTCAGATAACCAATACGTTCAACAGACAACATGAAGCCGGCTGTCAATATTACATCCAGAGAAGTACAAAGTTTTAATACGCGAATAATCTTACAACTTGGGGGAAAAAAAGGAAGGCTTTTACAGCGAAATGTAGTGTTTCAAGTCCTATAAACGGTTAACATTGATTTTTACTAACAAAAAAATCTCAAATAATATTGTTCGTCATTATTCAAACTAAACGAAAATTCGTTGCCATTATCAATTTGAGAGTAAGTCTGGATCAATCAGTCTAGACTATGGAAAGGTTGGAGTGTAGCGCGTGAGCTCCGATCCCAACAGTATTTGGGCTGGAAAATCCTTGGCCGAGTATAAAGTGCCAGTCCTGCTGCGAGCATCTTGAATACAACACTTCCCCCACCACAAACACCCGCTGGGAAGGGACAGGTCATCTGGATTTCTGCAAAAACTGGAAGGAGGGCTGGGCGATGCGAAGAGGGGAGGACGATGAAGCGAAGGGACGGGAAATGGAACGAGGAGCAGCATTTAGTTCAGAGAGCCGCCACAGATGATCACTGGATTTCAGAAAGAGAGAAGCCGTAAGACGAAAAACGGCGGCCACCAGACGGCCACCTTAAGCAATACATCAATGGGGCTAAACATTTTTAAGATAATAAATGGAAGTAATTCCTCACGAAAATATTACCAGCAGTTGTCTATTTTTTCCCTGAAACCATTTGTCTATAAACCTACTTGTAAATAATGCTGGCTATTGTACAAGAAAACTGGCAAGACCACCAGACCAAACTGTGCTACTGCTGCGAGCAATGTGAAGGTAGGTTACTCTGAAATAAAAGCTGCAGTTGTTTCAAATGTTTTAATTTTACACTGACAATTACAATAATATTAACTTTTCACACCCTATACACAGACACACTGCATAAATACATAAACCAAATTCTGTCTGTGCAGAACGAGAAACCTGGGATGTTCAAATAGCACATCCAGATATCTTAAAAAAAAAAAACATTTTGTGTGAACATTATCCAGCTATTTTATGAATGTCATCCTTCAGTTCTACTGCCATACATAACACCACTTTGAGACACCTCAGCTATATGTATGCATTCGCCATGTCAAGGTCAGAAGTTGACGACGGAAACACTGCTGGTTAGCTGTCCATCATACAAGATGCAGACAGCTTGTGTCACAACTGCCTTACCTTCTTGGTCCAAGGACTGAAACTGCTGAAAGAAAAAAAAAAAAAAAATATATATATATATATATATATATATATAAAACAAATTTTGGAAATTAAAAAGTCCATTCAAGCAAACAATCTAAACTCATAACAGGCAGCATGCAGTCAATTCTGAAAACAATGAGAACAGGATAACTAAGCAAATAAGTAACACACTCAACACTGCTGGGTACAGTACTGGCGCCTGGAAACAATGTAAAAAAACCTATTTATTTCCTATCTAACAACAGTGTGAAGGTCAAGAGGGTTTGGCTAAGAGCAGAGAGGGGGGAGACTTCATGCTGGTGTCTCTGGTGAGGGAGAGGAATATTTTATGGGAGAATCTGGTATAGTAACGGAGATGAATCCTGGACGGTTCAAGATGACATTACAGAGGTTGGGAACATGAGGCGAAGCTAGAGAGACTGGCAACTAGGCATCAGTCCAACTGCAGGTTGAATGTTATTTTGATCAACATCTACTTCACAGTCAATTATAATTATGTAACGTGTAACTCTTATGATAAATTGAACAGAGTTAAACAGATAAATGTACATATTAAAATGATATAAATAATGCAGAGTGAACTATAAATAAACATCACAGTATTTAAACAATCAAAACAAACAATAATTTAGGCCTACACGATACTTGTTTCACTACATTACTGTATGATAATTTAATAGATTGTTAGACCTATTTATTGCTTATATCCATCTACTGTACCTATCCACATTTTTTTGTAATTGCATTATTATTGTAAATATGGTACGAATGACATTTTACTGACATACTATGTAGGTAATTATAATAATATAATAAAAAACAGTTCGTAATTGGGCTAATGCCTGGTGGTGAGCAGACTCCTCCCCATCCCCACAGCACCAATTCTCCAGTCCCTTCCTAAATCTTCCAACCTCCCTCACAGTCACCAACTCCTCCCACAAAGCATTCCACTCCCTCACAGTTCTCACCTGCTTTTGTTGTCCTCAACACCCTCTGAATCTTCTTTCTGTGGTTTCCTTTAAAAGTTTCCTTCACTCCATCCCCCCTCCCCATTCATCACCTAATACAACCTAACCAGTCTTTCAGTTCTCTTTCTTTCCTTCAATGGTTTCCATCCCAATTCCTTCATCGTCAAGCTAGTTCTAAAGTTCCTTTCCTCCTTACAAGCCTGCCCCGCCTTTTTCATTTATTCATCACCCACCCCGCTGCCCTACCCTGCACCTCCAACTCCACGTACAGATCTCATTCCGTGACAGCATATTCCAATACTGGACAAACCATAGTGCAATGTCTTTCCCTTCACTTCACCACTAACTCCTTACAACACCCTCTCGAGCAGTCCTAAATCAAGGTTTGTATAGGGGAGGTTAGCCGTTGCCCCTAGCAACCAGCTGGCATCCGGGGTTGGAGTGGTGAGGGGAAAGGAACGTTTACTCAGATTTTTTTCGTGGTAACGAGTAGAGGGGAATGTACATTTTATATTTGTTCTTATTTGGAACAAGTGTATAATAGATAGTTTTTAGCCTACGTGCGTGCCGTTTTCGACGAATGCCATCGACACTTCTGTCTTCGGAGATAAAAGGTATGGTATTTTTGTGGTATATTTCATCTAACTTGCATTGAAACATTTGTTTTGCACTGTAATAATAAAACCAATATTTTTATTACTTGCAGATGCCAGGAAAACGCTGCACAGTGGCAACTTGTACTAACAGCTTGCAGAAAACAAAAACAGAAGGAAAATGTGTTGTGTATCACGCCTTCCCGTCAGATAACGAGCGTTGTAAGCAGTGGATCCACAGATGTCGGCGTGCTGGTTCGTGGAATCCCGATTTGTCATGTTTGTTTGGAACACTTCGATGAAGACGACTACGAGCGTGATTTGCAGCATGAGTTGTTAAACCTTCCTCCAAGGAAAAAACTGAAAGCCAGTGCAATTCCACATTTGAATATAGGCAGTTCTTCAAACCAAGTGGTCGGGAGTGCTAGAGAAACACGTAAAATCGTTCGCGAAAACAAACAAACAGTAGCAGAAATTCTGAGTTTATCAACAGAGTAACCGATGAAAGCTGTGTGTGTCATAATTGTGTTATTTTAGAAAAAGAAAATAATACATTGAATTTCAAAGTAAGCAAATTAGATAAATTAGTAGCAGAACAGGCGCAAATAATTTCTGAACTTGAAAAGGAAGTAGAAAACTTAAAGGCAAACATACTTTTTAAAGAACAGAAAATAAAACGTCTGAGCCATGAACTAGTTAACCGTACAAAAAAGTTAACAGAAGATAAAATTCTATTTGCCGAGGAAAAATTAGGAAGGGTGTTGACCAAAACACAGTGTGATATAGTGTTGCATGGGAAACAGAAAGTTGTGAGGAAAACCGACGTTTTGCAGTTCATGAAGATAGGTGCACTCAACTTTTCGGAGGAACAGAAGTTGACGGTCCTGCTGTTTGATGAAATGAAGGTAAGTTTAAGTTGTGTATATTGATGCAGTATGTTGTAGATGTGTTGTAAGTTTACCTTAGTTATTAAATTGTTAATAATTTATTTTGGGTAAGATTTGTGTGGCGCTTAGCAATTGTCTTTCAATACCGATGGTCGTTAAGTGAACACTGTACGGATAAAAGTCTTAATGAAACAGCAAGGAAAATTGGAATAGTCTGAGAAAATCCAAACTCCCAGCAATGTTCTCCGGGTAGCTCACGTGTGAAAAGTTACTGTCTGCCCTCACTCGAGAACAGTACTCGTTGGCAAAACATAGGAGTAAATTAAAAATGTTCAGTATCCTTCGCCCATTCTGATGAAACGCATTGAAACTGTGAGAGTAATTAATCATTATTATTCATCATTATTTATATTGCAATAGTTTTGTTAAATAGGTTGTTGGCTTCATATGTATTTAGCTCTACGAAAAATAAACATGGTTCAAAATAAATAGTTAAAATAATAGGTTCGCTAGATATTTGTTTTCACCAATTTTGGACACATTGAGGTATTGTCCCTGAGAAGTTTTGGAGGCTACCAATGAAAATAAACTAAGGTGGTACATAATATGAACGCAAGGGCAGCGGGAACTCAAAAAATCAGAGAATAGCCTCCATACAGTAACTTCATTCGTCACAATTTCACATTTTCCAAAAACATTGGTAGCTAATGCTGCTTTTCCCAGTATTTTACCTAATTATTTACGGTTATACAGATCTGAAAAATCTGAACACACTGTTAAAATTATTTCAATTGTTTAACGGAACACAGTAAAAAAAAATGTGTAGATTTACAAGGAAAATCTTGTAAACTAATATCAAATCATTTATCAGTCAGGTAATATAATACAAATGTCACAAACCTTAAAACGTTAAAAGTTGTTAAAAAATATCCTAATCATCTTTAGTAACTAGCCGGATGGATGTTAATGACCAAAGTTCTCTATTTGAAACCAAACAAACATTGGCAACCTATCAAATTTTTCCATAATTTTAGTACTTACAAAAAAAAATTTTTGGAAACAAGTTGCCAAAATACTATTTGTTAAACTATAAAAAATTGCCAGTACATTAACAAAATATTTGTTGTAAATATACAAAACCTTTTTGTAGTCATACAGAAATGTTTGCAAATATATAAAACTTTTCTGTAAAACTATGGGATTTTGGTAAATTTTACAAAAATATTTTGTACAAAATTATTTTTACTGTGAAAAGTGATGGTAAAAATATGCCCACAAATCTCCCCTAATAAAACGGACACAAACCCCTTAAATGTCGGATTTTAACGGAAATATAATTTCTTTCAACGAACAAACTTATAAAATAAAATGTTCATAATGTAGTTTCCTTTATGCAATGTTGATTATTTCGTATGTATGGGAGGTAATCCCATAATTAATATTTAGGCAACGGATTTATGAAAATTATTCATAGTCCCGTTGAAATTTCCTTACATATGGGAAATTTTAACAGTTATTATTAACTAGTCCCGGTAGTACGATTCAGATATAAATTATGTTTACTTTGAATTATCATTGTTAAATATTTATGAGACCATCTCTTACTTTTGGAAAAGTTACTTACTTTTCAGACCATGCTTCATTTCGGGGGTTTATTATTTCAGTATTTCACAGTGTGTGTTAAAAAGACTGTTAATTAATCCTGTCAGGAATAAAATAACCCCTGTGTGTAAGCTTTACAAACCAACACTGTAAACAAAATTGTAATTTTACGAAGAAAATTCTTGGAAACCCAGTTGTCAAAGACAATCTTGTGGTTTTTACAAAGATCAGCCTTGTACTTTCACAAGTTTCTGCCTTGCCTTGTACTCTTAAAAACTATCTACAAAATAATTCATAAAATTTACTGTATCGAAGCTAATTTATGCTTTACAATCATTTTTTTTCTTTTATTTAAAATGCTTTTGTAAAATTTTACGATTATTAAATTAAGAAAAGAAAATTGCTCGTTGCAGGATTCGAATCCGCAACTTCTTGTTTGATGGTCCGTTACCTTAACCACTACACCACACTGACAACTATGGGTATCATGTTCATTAAATATGCATATACGTAGTAATTTTTTAATTTAACATTTTAACTTAATTTAAATAATTAAATATATTAATTGTCTTGGCATGTAACAAACAGATTTGCTTTATTTGTGTTTTTTCTACATTCTAGTAAATTAGTACTTTACAAGGACCCCTTGTACTTTTACAAGGTTCATCTTTGTAACTTCATAAATGTAATGTTGCACAAAGGGAATCCTTGTAAATTTTCAAAGTCATTTACAGTGAAAAATATCAAGAAGTTTGTTCTTAAATCTTACAGATCTCTAATATTGGTTTAAATAATTGATTTAAACAATATAATATTATCTAGGTGAAAACTATATACGAGTACGATCGAGTCGTAGACCGCATTGTTGGGCCACACAATCAGGTTCAAGTGATTATGGCACGGGGACTTACGTCCTCCTGGAAGCAGCCTGTTTTCGTCGACTTCGGCAAGAAACTAACAGCGGAGGTACTTAATTCCATTATTATTGAATTACATGAGGCTGGTTATCAAGTTGTGGCATGTGTAGGGGACTGTGGCGGAGGTAATTTGGGGTTGTGGAAAGAACTTGGCATATCGATAGGCAAGAGTCACTTCGTTCACCCCGTGTTAAACGACTGTTATATTTACTGTTTTCCTGATGTCCCACACTTGCTTAAATTACTACGGAACTGGTTACTCGATTGTGGATTCTTGTTGCCCAGTGGGGAAATTGTAAACCAAAATCCCATCAGAGAAATAATAAACTGTGCGGCGGCAACAGAAGTGCGTTCTTGTCACCAATTAACAATGAATGCTTCATGTTGAATGTGAGAAAACCCAGCGTCAGAAAGTTCGTCTTGCAGCTGAACTGCTATCTCACACCACAGCAACTGCAATTAGGAAGTACTATAGCACATCAGATTGCGCAAAGACCACGGCTGATTTCGTTGAATTGATTAATTCATGGTTCGATTTGATGAACACTTACGTGCCTTACAAACATCTTTCAGGAATACGGCCGAGTAAGTGTGCTTACGGTTTTAATTTGATGGCACAAAACAAAATATTGGATTCTTGTCTTAAAGTTGTAAGTGAGATGAAATGTTCTGGAAAAAAAAAGCCCTGCAAATTTTCCAGAAAGGCATTATTATATCCATACACTCAACGAAGGAATTACTCTCTTTTCTACATCTGAAGAATCCCAGAGTCGAATACATTCTCACTCACAAACTTAACCAAGACTGTTTGGAAAATTTTTTTCAGCCAATTGAGAACCAGAGGTTGGGTTGAATGATCACCTGACTCCCATCAATGTTTTGTATAGAATCAGAATGATTATTCTAGGTAAAAGTCCTGGCATTGGCCAAGCAGGCAGTAACACCCTTGACACTGACAAAGTATCAGAAGAATACATTGTAAGTGAAGTTCTGAAAACTGCTTGTTTATTTACAGAATCGGACAACCACTGTGAAAATGAGGAAAGCGAATGCCTTCCGGACACACAGCCATTGCCAGTTGAAGTATCCGAAGAATGTACAGAAGACGGGCTACGCTATCTGGGAGGTTGGATTGCGAAAAAATTTCTACATCAGATTTCAGATTTAGGAGAACATAGTTATAAAACAAAAATTCCAAATGAGTCACCGTGGATCAAACATCTGTCATTCGGTGGTCTTGTGGAGCCTTCAGACGCATTCTTGAATCAAGTGAAACAAATAGGGTATTGTTTTCAGCAATATCTAGGGCAAAAATTAAAAGTGAAAAACAATATTGTCAAAAGAATAACAAACAACATCTTAAGCCAACACAGTGACATTCCAGCAGCTATTGTTAAAACATTCGTAACTCAACGAATATTTGTTAGTTTAAAGTATTTTAACAGAGCTATTTATGAGGAGGCACAGAAAAAAAGAAGACTTTCATTGAGCAAGAGATCTGATTCTCGGGCAAAGAAAATGAAACATAATAATTATTTAGTAGTTAATAGTATAGGCCTGTGATATTATTGGGCACAAACTGCAAAACCCGATGAGTTATTGGTTAAGGATTAATTCAAACAAAATTTTTTATTTCATAGAAAAACGAAAATTTCCTCATCACTCCATTTCATAAAAACAAGGGCATAATGAGCCAAAATAGGTAACTTTTGACTGCCGACTTTTGTTCTGAAGTAATTGATATATATGTGGTATAATACATACAAAATTTACCTATATGTTTTATGTTGACCACAATACATTGTAAAATTATCAATTACTTTTCCATGTTCTGTGCAGTGCTGTTAATTTTGTCACAAGTTTTAAAAGAAGCAATAGCAGCTCCGCTTTAGTTTGGCAAATTCTATTGTATAAGGGTTTATGTAAATGGAAGTAGTAGTTACTAAATGCAAGTGCTGTAAATAAATAAGATAACTATAATGTTTGTCATAAACATTCCCAAGTTTAATTTATTTGATTTATGGATTGATAGCAAATTGTGTGACATGAATCTCAAAATCTTTGTATTTGTGTACATATAGACACATAAAAATGAAGTGTCAAACGTTCCATGTTCTGTATAGATTATAGAGCTTTGAAATTTTTACAAATTATACATAGAACAATGATAGAGCTGTGATATGATTTGGAAAATATCATTGTGTACAAAGTTTATGTAAATAGCAACTGAATGCAAGTGTTGTAAATAATTCAGTATATTTTTATAAATACTTTCCATTGAAGCCATTTTATTTATGGATTGATATTAAATTGTGACAGAGCTGTTAAAACTGAAAGAGTACACATGGATTTACAAAAACTGCAGTTTCAAAAAATATTCCATGTTCTGTAAAATACTTTGAATGTGAATAGTAACTGAAAGTAAGTGCTGTAAATAGTCAAGTTAGGTTAAGTTTTCACTGATGTTTATTTTGTTTATTAACTGATATAAACACTTGTTAGTTGTAAGACCATATGACTTTGAGAAGCTCTAGAGTGTACGTAACTGACATTTTATTTGAATTTTGGCTATCATTAGAGTGACAAAATGTTTGCACCAATTCACTCGGTCAAAAAGAACGTCTGTGATTGTGCCATATCACACATCATCCAACTATAAAAAAATAGATACGATACACTGACAGTGTTGTGGGCACTATGCTAGCTCTAATATTTTCGCGATAAATTGTGTGACAAATTAGATATCAAAACTTTAAGTTTTTCCAATAATTCGAGAACATTTTCCAAATAAATAAATGAGACAAAATAAAGACATTTAATCTCTTGATTTTAATAAGCCTACACTTTATTGTAAATCATTATTAGGACAAAAATTTGTAAGATTTCAAATTACGGTTATTTTCAAACATGTTCACTTTTAAGTAAAAAGTTTAAAATGGTTTCTGCTATCAGTTTGAATATTATTGCTGTCGTCAAGAGAGCTACATTGTACAGTTTTATGGCATTTAAGTGTTTAATATATATATATACATATATATAATGTAAATGTATGTATATATATATATATATATATATATATATATATAATGTAAATGTATGTATATATGACTGTGTGTGTGTATGAGTGTATGTGCACGCGTAGTGGTGGTTTAAAGTTGTGACATATTTGATGTATTATATCGTATGACGCTTTTTGCTCGGCTTAGCATGTTATTTCATTAAGTGTATGTGCAAACAGTATATGATTGAAGAAATTATGAAAAGTAACATAGGTTTAATATTTGAATGCAAACACATGCTAATGATTTAAATTTTTTTGCAGCATATAAACCCAAATGATCTCAAGTGCATGCAAAGCGGCGTTAATTTCGCAAAGATGCCAACATATTAAAACTTTTTTCTAATAAATAAATTTATTATTACAAAAATTACTACAGTGTCTTCATTTCATACCATATACACAATGCCTAGGAATATTTGGAAATATATGGTTAAATGTTTCAAAACTGTCGAATTATGGATAATGTTTACACGACAGATAACTATTTCTCCCAATTAAAAAAAAAAAAAGTCCAATACGCGGGAGATAAATACACCATAAGAATCTACGAAGTTTGTTTAATAAACGACGACATTTTTGTGTACTTTCGCTCTCTAGATAACTAATGGCGACGAGTTCTGTTTTCATGCGATGCGCGTACTTTTCAAGCTGCTGGTCGAGCTGCGCGCCGAGCAGGTCCTACTGTGACGTCACAGTTTCCATCTGCGGCAGGCCACACCCCCATCAGCTAACCTCCCCCTATACAAACCTTCATCCTAAATACCCTATTCCCTTCTTAACCACTCTGTACACCTGCTTTGTCCACCTAGTCCTGTATCACAACCCCTAGATACTAATATTCTGTGGCTTCCTCTATCTCCTGGCCATTCCATCTGTATACCTCTCTGCTCACTTTTATTACTTGCTTGATAAAACTTACAACGTTACATTTGCATTGATTAGCCCTGGGTAATCACAGAAAATTGTCATTATTTACTTCAATTGTGAAATGGTTGTGTTCCTGACCTTTACTTGAAGTTTCTTTTTTCTTTATGTTATATCATGTTATAAACATTGTCAATGGGTTAAGGGGCTGCAGTGTACAAGTTGAAAGTAACAGTATTCATACACTAAGAGTGTGGAACTATTTTCATGTATTTCTAAAAATGCTTTATAGCTTATTCTGTCAGTTACAATTAGTTTTCTTATTTAACTTTTGTCCTTGGAATGGGTTTTCAGCCGACAATATTTCTATATGTAACGTTTTTTGCTTTGGAAATAAGTAGAAGATTTTGGAGTGCGGCGGAAGGATCTGTAAAAGATCGTTGGCGAGGGGATGCGCGGGCCTGGCTGTGGTCTATTTCCTTGGAGGTTGTGAAGGTGGAAGGTTGTGGACGCAGGGCGCATCCCGCGCGGTGGGAAGATGTTTGCCGACCACGTGGCATGTAAAATGTGGAAATAAGTTTTTGAGGGCACATTATTTTTCAGTGAAAGAAAATAAGTTTGTTTTATTTTCGGGGTTGCGGGAGACTTTGGTTTTGGAAGCCTAAAATACCGGGAATGAGTTACTACAGCCCGAACCTCGTAAAGTTTCGCCAGCGATCTTGAAGTGCGGCAATTGCAATGTACATTACTTGTATGTAACTTTGTTTTCGTCTGAACAAAATAATTACAAGTTGCAACAAACTAACAGTGTCGGTGCTTTTCTTTATTTGTGTAAAGCTCGTGCCAGCCAGTAGGCCTAATGTAAACTTCGCACTTGTGTTGTAAACGATCCAGCATAATATACTGTGAGTAGGAACTTAAATTTGGAGCCGAATAAGTGACCCGCCACAAATATAGCGCCCAAACAGTGGACGGTGAGGAATGCAGTACTCACTACTCGGAATTAAACCTAGGCAAGCGCGTTTCTGAGAAGAGCGGTAACGTGTTTTGGGAAGCAGTAGCACGCGCTCCTTCTAACATCTTTGCGCGCGCTTCTATCTACTTCTATCAGAGAAGAAAATGGCGGCGCGGAAGACAACGGAACAACGACCGATGGACCACGTGGTGATGCAAGCAGGAGGTAACAAATAAATTGGAACAAGGTCAGACCCAACAAAACTAAATATCCTTAAAAGAGTTGTTGTGTGTGTATTTTTTTTCCTTCTTTCATATTATCTGTTTTAAGCTGCACGGTAATTTTGAAAGTGTTTGTGTTTTGTTTTGCTGAGTTGTTTGTACAAGTAATCAGGCCTGATGAATGAACATGAACTACAGTAAGTTGCGTAGTCTCTCCCGCACTAAAACAATCACGTTACATCTTGTTAATTAACTCTGTATCGTTTACTTTGTAATTAAATGGGAAGTAGAAACGGAAATGTAAAGGCTGGTGTAAAAAAAAAGTAAGCCAGGATCTTGCCACTTTAATAAAAGTAATGTTTCAAGAGCAAAATGTCAAACTAGGGGAATTTAGGTCGGAAGTCAAAGGGGATTTTGAGAATCTTCTAGCGAGGCAGGATGCATTCGAAAGTTGCTATGCTGAACGGCTGTCGAGGGTAGAGAATAGAGTAGGGACAGTGATGCTAGGGAAATCCACGGCCAGTGAAAGGGTTGAGAAGTTAGAGGAAAATATGAAAAACCAGGCTAGAGAAACGGGCAGAATGGGAGAACAACTAACTACACTAGAATTGGCAACTGCGAGTAGTCAGGGGGAAATTGGTCTTGTAAAACAAGACTTGGTCACAACCAGAGCGTATATTGGAAGTGAGAGTCTCGCCCGGGAGGAATCTCTTGCACAACTGAGGGACGAAATACAGACCACATGGGAGCCGCGAGTAAATAGTGCGGAAGAAGGGATTAGTAAACTTAACCGGAGGTTAGAAACCTTAGAGGGGGAACGGAGACCTGGGGGGTGCGGAGCTGGCAATGACTGCAGAAGTATGAGGTTTGTACAACCCTATCATGAACAGGATATTCCTAAATTTTCAGGGCAAGACCGTACTCACCCACGAAAGCACCTAAACAGGTTGAATGAGTTCTTTTCAATCTACGGTTGTTCAGGAGAGGAAAAATTAATTGTGGCCAAGAGGTCCATTGTAGGGGCAGGGGAGAATTGGCTGCGCCTAAGCGAAAATAGAATTAGTAGTTTCAGCGACTTTGAGAGTGAATTTGTTAGTGAATATTGGGACAAAAGAATACAGGGCATTGACAGAGCAAACTTATACCAAGGTAGGTGTGTGGCAGTACAATTAGAGGCTCACTTGAGTAATGTAGTTGAGCATAGTAAGTATTATGACATACCCTTTAGTGAGGAAGAGATCATAACCCTAGTTTACTCACAAACTCCTGAAAATGTACAAGAGGCTTTGGTAGGTAAAGATGTGTCCACAGTAGAACAATTACGCAAGGTGCTGAAGGAGTTAGACCGGATTAACGTCCTCAGGGAGCAGAGGGGAGGCAACTGGCAACAACAGAATCAAGGGGGTGCGAATGGTAGTCAGGACAGGAAGAATGGTGGATATCATTACCAGATTGGGTATTCTCAGGATAGGAACTTCAGCAATAATCAGAGCCATAATAGTAACTTTCAGGGAAACAGACCATGGAGAGGGGGAGGTTATAACAGTAGTAAAGGGCAAAGTAATTGGAGAACTGGGAAGAATGGTGGCAGAACGGCAGAAGGGGAGGAGCGCAGGGATGTATCTTTAGGACAGGGAGAGAGTAAGCGTGGGGAAGACAGGGTACATGACAGAGAGGGGTACAGTAGCAATGATAATCATACCAACTCGGGAAACGAGGGGGGTCGTCCAACCTAGGCAGCCAGGCTGTGGCGATCAAGAAGATTGTAGGGCAGAAAGAGGGTAGACCTGTCCATATGGCTGCAGCGATTTTTACAGATGACAGGGAATTTTTACTGTCGGAGTAAGTGCAGACACCTAGCAAAGTATATGTACCGGAACAAACGTGCAGGGTAGGGAACCAGGATGTTGCTGTCCTGTTTGATTCAGGCTCGGAAGTCTCTGGGGTCTCTGAACAGTTTTTTATTGGGATTAAACAAGCGAGGGTTCACCTATCCTTTACTGCCAATCCCACAATTGACGGTAATTGGGGCGACGAGGAGTAAAAGCAAGAAAGTGAACAAACAGGTCTTCCTAGACTTCCAATTGGGGAATGAAACATATAGAGCTTGTTGCCTAGTAATACCGATGCTGACTAAGGAAATAATAATAGGTATTGATTTTATGCACAGTCATAATGTCATTGTTAATTTTGTCACTGGGACGATTTGTATAAAGGGAGAACTTTACAGTATGCTGAGTAGCAGTTATGGTCGTGACCGCGACCCAGGTGTGTTGAAAATCCAATGCTTAAAAGATTGGGAGGAAGGGAAACTGGAAGAAGAATTAGGAGAAGCTGTAGGAGAGTGCCAGACGAAATTGAAGAATATGTCTACTGTTAGGTGGGAGGAGGAACTAGCTGAGGTCTTAGGGTTATGCGAAGTGGGAAGTGAGGATGAAAGGAGGCAGCTAGGGGAATTATTGATCGAGTTCAAAGATGTGTTTAGAGGTGAACCTGGCTTAACCACCGAGTACGTCGCTAGGATCCCTATGGTGAACAACACTCCGTTCAAAGGTAGGAGCTATCCAATTCCTTGGTCGTACAGAGAGGAGGTAGAAAAACAAATAAGGGAAATGGAGAACAGTGGAATCATCGAGAGAGGGAACAGCCCTTTTGTTAACCCTCTTGTTTGTGCCAGGAAAAAGGATGGAAGTGTTAGATTGTGTGTTGACTCTCGAGCGCTTAAGAATAGGATAGTTCCTGACAGGCAAAGCCCAGTAGAGCCGGATCAGTTATTCAACTCGTTTCTAGGGTGCAAGTACATAAGTACCACCGATTTTGTAAAGGGATATTGGCAAGTGCCACTCCATGTAAAAGACAGGAAGTACACCGCCTTCCTATACAAGGGTAGATCGTACCAATTCAGGGTGTTGCCATTTGGCTTACCAAATAGTGTAGGAGAATTTTGCAGGGCGATGGATGTTTCTCTAGGGCCAGAGCTAGAATCAAGGGTTCGAACATATGTAGATGACGTACTAATTGCCACTGAGAGTTTCAGTGAACACTTGGAAAT
>PNEQ01065152.1:0-18383 GCA_003012365.1 Medauroidea extradentata
AGATATTTATACTATAACAGCATTTATTTTTAAATAACTATACACTTTCTGATTCAACTACTCAAGACAAACAAAATAAAGTTTACAGAACATAAAAATGTTTACTAGAAAAAAAGTTACACCAACTGAAAGCCAAAGTGGTCGTATAGCTGACCCGCCATCTTTGAACGCCATTTTGAGACGGAAAGCTACCGATTTCAATGTCCGCGTCTCGATATTCGTAATCAGTGGTTTCAAATTAACAAAATATGTAAGTCTTAGCTTTATGTTCGAGTTGAGCCCATTTTCCTGAAAAGTGGGGTCTGGCTCATAGACTAACACACACACACACACACAGAAAATGTGACATAGTAGCTACGTTCTGTAATGTAGCTTGTAAACTGATGAAGAGGTAAACTTTGCCAACAGAGCCCAGGGCACCTGGAACCTGCCTCACCAATGACCACTGCCACCAATACATAAACACAGAGTGCAGGAACGGGAAGTGCGCGTGTCTGAGCAGCTACTATCCTGTCAGTGGTGGCTACCACTGTCTGAAAGGTGAGAGCGTGACTTTGTGAGGTGGTACACTATGAGAAAAACTGCTGAAAATACGAACACATATAAGACATTCTATTAGATCAAGTAAATATTGGCGATCGCATTCCCTACAACAACAATCTTTGGAAAGCTCAAACCTCAGCCACTACCACGTTGACAGACACACAGTTTTAGTAGTTTAAATTTAAGTGATTTGGTGTGACACTTGTTTTAAGTATGAAATGTGGAGTATTATTTCTGAACTAATGATGAAAAACAATTATTATTTAAAACTGGAAACAAAATAAATATTTAACACACTTTTTAAGGTTGTAAATATAGCTGGCATTAAAATAACGGTAGGGCAGGACGATTATTAGTCTACTTTCCGAAGAAAAATTCGTAGGCTTCTGAGATAATCTTCCTGAATGAGTGTGTATGTGTGTGTGTCGGTGTTTGAGTGTGTGATCCCTAAAAACTTTTGAACCCGTGGACCGAATTTCTTCGAACTAGGTACACGTATAGTACATAGTAAACTGACAAAACATTTGTACATTTCATTTATTCCGTGTTTATATTTCCAAAATGTCGGGAATTTTGACATTTTATGTTACACGAAGATATCTAAGTAAACATATTTTAGAATTTCATCAAAATCAGTACAACTAATTTACCTAGTAAAGTGCTTTACTTTTATGTATTTAGTTCATGCCGTGTTTATATTGAAAAAAAGGCTTCCTTTAAATATATTTTCTTCCCCGAATTTTATCAAACTTGGTACACATATACGACATACAAAGCTGATTTACCATTTTTGTATTTCATCAATCCTGTGTTTACATCTTCATAATGGCGACCAATTGAATTGTTTTTAGCATTACCTATATACATAAAACTAGCTGCACGGCCGTGGCTTTGTCTTAGTGAAATTCCTGAAGTAAAAATGAGGTTGATAGCTCACCATGTTAATGAGATATAAAGGATATGGCGAAAAAAAAAACATTTCACAACGACAAAACATGTTATCTCACCGTACTGAGGCATTAAGAATATCGGGAAAATATATTCTCATCCTTTTCGCCCCTTGGTGGGTGCGGATGCCGCAAGGGTAAATCAAATAAAGGTAAACTCTTCTGCCAGCCGTCACTAGTATGTGCTTACATAATATTCCCGTCGTATTACCATACACCGGATTTGAACTAAAACCTCCTGCCAGTGTTCCGCAACTACGCCAAGATAGGTCGTCACAATTCTTAAGAAATTAAATGTTTATAGTCCTGTATCCAAAGAGGTAGCCTATAACGGCAAGAAGTAACAACTTTTAAATTATTTCTCCATGGCCATAACTGCTTTTCGGAATTTCTGGAACGTTTTACATCTTTCAGATCCTAGATCGTCGACTTTAGAAAAATCATGAAATAATTTTTTAGGTATTTACGTAAACTTCATTCCTATTCAAAAATAATCTCGATATCTTTACTAGTGTAAGTGATACAGATGATTTATTGAAATCACGTTTTATTTTAATGAACTTAGAGGTTGAAATAAAAAATTCCGGAAACTGGGTTTTGGGTTTATGCAAGGGCTTTATTCTAAAGAAACAACACCTCAATACTTCGGCGGATTTAAGCACTACCGAGGTTTCATTGAAAACACATTTCACCAATTCCCTCCCTTAAATTTCGAAAAATCCCTTTTCATTGAGAGCCTACGGAGAAAAAAGAAGCCGTCATGAAAAATGTTATGTATATAGATCCAGTGGTTTGGTCTGTGCTTTTATGAGTGAGTGAGTGCGGCACTTCATATTATATGTGTACATGGAGACTAAGTGCCCCACTCACTCACTCATCAACGCTCAGCCCTAATCGCTGGACCTAGAGACATGACATTTTGAGTGTGACTGTCTGAGGAAATATTTTTCCGAATATATAACTTTGTTAGCTGGCTCGACTTTCATGTATTTTGTTGATTTTTGTTTTTTTTTTTTTCTAACGTACAGGTTAACTGATGTATCACTTTTCAGAATTTCGTCAAAATTGGTTCATATAACACTTATTAAAATGCTTGACATTTCTGTTTTTTTTTGTTAATACTGAGTTCGTATTTTATAATTGTGGCTATTTGATTTTATTTTGATTACAGGAAATATTTCAAGAACATTTTTCAACATTTAATCAAAACTCAGTACTCGCATGGTAATTAGTAAGGTAACTTGACGTTTATGTTTTGAGTTTATGCTGTGTTTATACTATCGAAATGGTGGAAATTTAAACTTTTTTATCACACGAAATATTATCTGAATAACCATTTTTCAGAATATTGTCAAAGTCGGTACACATATTGTTCTTTGCAAACTGACATAACTTTTATGTATTTTACTCATGCCGTGTTAATAGTTAGACAACGACGGGATTTTAAAATTTCTTTATTACGTGAGATATCAATATTAACCATTAAAACAGGATTTCATATAAAAATATACGTACGTAGTGCTGTACCTAATACAGCGACTTCAGTTTTATGTGTTTCATTCATACCATATTCACTTTTATAAAAACTGTTTCCCTCATTCGAACATTTTTTGATCACATGAAATATCCGAGGACCATTGTCAAAGATTATTCAGACTCGGTTTACAATTAAGTAAGGCAACGTGGATTGTGTTTAGTAATGCACATCCCTTAATTTCGAAGATTTCAGTACAGTAATACGTTATTTTGAATACATGTTTGTCAAGAACTACAGGAAAGATAAAAAATAAATTATATATTTCTGCACTTTTCTATCCAACTTTGATTAAATTAGTCTTTATTGTTGTAGGTCCTTCGCGTTAGAAGTTAACACGAAAATATTTTATTCTATTACTATTCACTATTTCATGCTACGAGGGAATAATTTTAACTTGTTGGGTTAATTTACACAAGCGTTGAGAAAAGTAGACTTATTAATTATGCTGGGGACTTATTGTGGGTGAGTCGTGGTGCAGTGTTTGGAGATCATCTCTTCCTGGTTGCACATCTGACAATAACTACAAACTCATCTCTCCAGTCTCCCTCTTTGCAAGCCATAACACGCACAGAGGCCACTGAGGCCAGATTATTCAACTGCCGTTAACTGATAGCTAAGCCACCTCGGGCTTAGTTTAACGTTTAACTATCTGAATCTCATCTGCAGGTAAAGCGCGTTTTTAAATCGAACTAACGAACCTCAGCCCTACATTCTAATAAAGTAATGTGTGTCAACAGTTTCATGAAACGAAAATAAACCCTCCTAGCTTTGTAGATGAACATTCTCGTTATCTTATATAATCCACATATTCGTCGTATTCTGTATGTATCGATTAAAGTAATGAGAAACATTTAATTGTTTTAACAAATTAATTTTATAAATAAAAACTGCAACGAGGGAAACTAAGCAAAAACAGGAACAGGACCAGGTAATGTGTTTATTTGTCTAAAACAGCAGTAGGCTAAGTCTAAAACAGCAGTGACATAAAGCAATTTTCATAACATGTGTGCAAAAATTTCGATGCAAACAAATTTTGCTTAGTACAAATTCTAATAAACACTAACCAGTTTCGTTAAAATATAATGTCCAAGGAAATGGGAGTCTACAATGTTATTCATTCATGAAAATTGTGTTTATTTGGACAAATGATAAAACCATTGTAAAAAAAAACTTTGTTAACTCCTTCCCCAGCTTTCTTATCCAACTTTGTATAGAACTTTGAAAACGCTCGGGTTGAATATTAAGTATGGTATCGTTAGTAACTTACTCCATTAACATCAATATACTCAACATTATTCTTTTTTCTGTATTTCAGTGCAAAGTTGACTGCGAACCAACGCCAGTTAAGCATAGCGGTTGGTTCTGAATTCTTTCATTTACAATGAATTTAATGCATGTGACGAGTTGTAGCGGTCTGTATATATGCAGTAAGTTAATACGAAAAAATATTTGGTGCTGACAGTTTTTAGTGGTGATTCAGAACTGTGTTAATATATACGACACGTTTACGTTTGGTTTTAAACCAGCTTTAGAAGGAGGATGATTTCTTGTGACCAAACTTGCAACTATTTTAAGAAATGATGACAAAGTATCAACAAGTACATGTTTACGAAACAACTTCGCGAAACGATTCAGTGACTGCCGATGATCACTTGACCATGCCATATCCTGGTGTTTTACTCACGTTGGAATATTTAATTTGCAGGTAATTTTTTGCACATTCAAACAAAGCTACGTTTAATAGAGTGCAACGTTATCTAAGCGAAACGTGCGAAATTTCCCTTTTTTGTTTCGAGTAACAATAACTTCAGCAGTAAATGTATTATTAAATGGAAATATATAATTTAAAATATGTACATTTGGAAGGACGCATGCCTGAAAAAATGCATACAGTTACTTCTCACAGTTTTAATTTCGATGCAATTTCTTCACAAACTTTCTTATGTAAAATAGCATTTCCATACGCTTAATACATTTTGTGAGATTAAATATTGTCGAAATTGTTTGTTTTATGCATGCGCTTTTATTTTTCAAATAGTTACAATATTTATCGTGTTAGTGTTTTTATGTAGTTTGAAAATGTGTTTACTTTAGAAGGTTTCATAGTCTCGTATTTGCTTACGGGTGAAAATTTTAGTCTGGTGCACCGAAATAGTTTACGAATATCGCTTTGACATTTCATTAAATAGCATCGTTTCCTGAAAGAATAGAACCTAATTATGCTTGTATCTGTGTCTCAAATAGAATCCAACAAACTTCTTGTAAGTCATACGGAAATACAACTATACAAAAGTGGACTAGTAACCAATGTACAGCTCACATTAAGGAAGGGAGTATCACTCATCATACAGAAAATTGTAATTTAGTTTCGTAACATATAGTCAAAGGAGATACTTAAAATGTTGATATATAGGAGTATTACAGTTTACGACGATTCTTTTTTTTTTTGGTACATAATTTTAATATGTGTTACATGATTTTTACTAACAGACAATATATTATATAACATTTTGTATTATTTTCGATGTTGCAATATTTTGCTTTACTTATTCACATTTATGTTTATAATGATAGTCTATGTAATTAGTACAGTCTTTATTACATTTTAAAAATAAATCTTGATAAAATCTTCAATCAGGAAGATACGAAGAAAAATTCAGCACGTTAAGACACAAAGTCTATTAAAATAATATATAGGCTACCCTGGATCTTTTACAGCTTGTTTACAAACACTGCGTTTTTCACGGAAAGACCAGATATGTCAGAAATATAAAAATTGGTCATACGATTTTTCTCGAGATGTCTGTCATGTTTTACCTTATTAGTCCGGGAAAGATATGAGAAAAAGGGGTCGATTTATGGACAAATTACAAGAAAATGATTTTTTACATCAAAATTCGCAGAAGAATTTGTAGTATAACATATCCAAAATCCACCTTCCAGTTTTTACTTTTTTTTTCGAAATTTATCCCGGAAAATTGCGGAAAAATCTAATAAGTCGAAAATGGACAAAACTTCTTGAGACAAAAATTAAAGAGCCAAAATTAATCATAACGTATCCCAAATTCACGAAAATCCTCTTATAACTTCTTTTTCCGGGATTCGTCACGGAAAAAAATTAAAAAATGAAATAAATCGAAAACGGTGTTTTTTACAGCAAAATATTTCATATCAAAAGGTAAAAGTGCTTAAAGTGCCGTAATATATTCTAATTGCATACTAATTCACATAAAATTAGCATTTGTCTTTCCAGAATTTGTCCCGAAAAAACTGAAACCGCACATCGTATACCTAAAAAATATGGAGAGCAAAATTAAAAAAGGATTATATTGCATTAAAATTTACTTTTATCTGCTTAAAAGTAATGAACTTTTTCATTATACGGAGTTTGTCAAAGATAACAACATTTTTATACAGTAATGAGCCGAAAACAATGCATCGCACGTCAAAAATGTCGGACCATAACTAAAGAGCAGAAAGTTTTACCTTATAAAAATAAAATTCACCAGAATCCAACTAAATTATAGAATTTTTCGTCTTCAGTACTATTGCTTCCTTTGCTGTGGAATTTAACCAAAATATCACTTACACTTTCAGAGAGACCAAAAACATTCTTAGACCCACGCTGTTTAGAAAACAACACTGTACCCCTAAAATCCTCAACAATTCTTTCTCTGAATAAGCTTCTATGTCGTATTGTATATGTCTTCTCATCATGTCCTGTAATTCTTTAATTGTTTTTGTCTGTTATTCATCCATGTCAAATTCTTCCGCAGCTTTAAGGAAGGCTAGATTCCTCTCTTCATCTCGTGAGCGACCTTTCTTTTCAGTCAGTTGTTGTGTAGCACAGGTGCTATAAACTCCTTGATCAACTATAGGCATTTCTCGGAAAGTACGGGAGTTAACATCGCACTTTAGATTATATATAGCATCAGCTGAAAACTGATCGTTAACACACTCTATACGTCCAAGCACATCCCTAGCCCACGTATCATATCTTCTTTTCTTGCATACACTTTTCACAGTTTTGGCAAACTTTTCAGCGTCGGTTTTAACAGCATGTGTTTCTGTTACAGGATCGTCAATTTGTGTTTTCTGTCCAGAATAAAAACAATTCTCGTAAAAACATAATTTTGTAACCGATGAAAACATTTTTAAAAAAAATGTTTAGGAGAAATTGAGACAGGCTCTCCATCGGATTCCATACGTAATTTTCTCTTCGACTGAGCAATGCGCCTCTAATCTGTGAAGTTTTTCCGGCAATCTTATTATCCTTCAGATATATTTTGCTGGCCCCGTCTATCGCATGGTGCAGAATTTATCCTTCTTAAGCTCTTTCTTGCTACTTTACCGGTTTGTTTAGATTTGATATCGTCATTATAAAATACACACGAATCACTGTTCAATTCTGTTATTTTTCCAATCCATCCATCAAATTATTAACACAGTCTTTAAGAATTTTTGTAGCACGATTCGATGGTTTTACATATACTAATTATTGCCATGTTATCCACATTATAAATTTACTGCCTCTAGAATCCTTAACCCCTTAACGATAATGAAACAGCGCCACATACTTACACATATATCAAGCTCGTTACAATCCGTGATAAATGAAATGTCTAATGAAACACTAGGCAAAAGTGCAGCACACCGGCACAAAAAACCACTAATACTGTCAGCTGTGCTCAGCTACATTTCTCAGATCTACCTACTCGCTGCATGGCACAATATTGTTGAATTCATTTTGTTGATGATGGCACCCTGATTTATTTCTGCACAAAATAAGTAATAACGAGACATGTGTGTATGTGAAAATAAGTCAGGGACATGCCATTAAACTGAAAACTTATATTCAGGCAAAACCTACTGACACACACATCCGCATTAATTTATTTAAGTTTTTATATTTAAAACTCGAAAGGGTCATAACAGCATATTTTAACGTGCGATGCATTGTTTTCGGCTTATTACAGTTTAAAAATGTTGTTCCCTTTGACAAACTCCATATAATGAAAAGTGCATTACTTTTATGCGGTAAAAGTAAATATTTAATGCAATATGAGACTTTTTTTGTTAATTTTACTCTCCATATTTTTTTTTTGGCATACGTTGTGCGGTTCGGTTTTATTGTACTATGGCCTTTTTCGTGACAAACTCTGGAAAAACAAATGCTAATTTTATGTGAATTAGTACAAAATTAGAATATAATACTGGAAAAACTAGGTAATTTACCTTTTGATCTGGAATATTTAGCTGCAAAGTGGGCGGTTTTCAAATTATTTCATTTTTAAATTTTTTTCCGGGAGGAATCCCGGAAAAAGAAGAAGTTGTAAGCAGATTTTCGCGAATTTTTGCTATGTTATGGTTAGAGATGATGGTATATCGCGAAAATGTTTTGTGCCAAGATAGCCTTGAAAACACTGACACAACGTAGCTGTCTGCAGACCAATACCAGGCATCCAATATTACAATATCGTAATTCTTATTGGCTCAGTCAAATAGGGCAACAGTTCCACGTACAAGCTAAAGCCAGTAATCTTCTGATAAGCTGGACGTGTATTGAAATCCATCAAACAGTCAACTTTTCCCGCGATAAACCATCATCTCTAGTTATGGTAAATTTTGTGCTCTAAATTTTTGTGTATAACTTTTGTCGTAAGATGCACCATTTTTGACTTATTAATTTTTTCCGCATTTTCCGGGACAAATTCCGGGAAAAAAAGTAGAAACCGGATGGTGAATTTCGGTGGATTCTGGATATCTTACTGTACGAATTTTTCTACAAATTTTGATGTAAAAAACCCTTTCTTGCAATTTGCCCTGTTATTTTCATATCTTTCCTGGACTATATTATAATTAAATCAATCCAACAAGAATACGATAAATTGTTCAAGCTTCCAGTTACTGCAACTAAGTTACTTTGAACTTCTTCTGAAATATCAGAAAACAAAGGCATAGAGTAAACCTATTGTCACCATGCTTGTCTGTTGATAGCTGTAACTGGCAGAGCTCCCGTGACCTGCTCCTCCAACCGGGATTGCTACAATTTCAAGAACACTGAGTGCGAGAGAGGCAGCTGCGTGTGCAAGAAAGGGTTCCAGTTCACACAAGACCCACATAGGGGTTATTTTTGTAGCTCAGGTGAAGTACGAAAGCATCTTTAAAGACGTTTGCAAGCTTTCGCAGCCATTGTTGATATTGTTATCATCTCTTTCGAGGTTGAGCGGTGTCGTAGTGGTACAGTTACTCTCTTCTCTACCATTATGACGTGGCTCAACCTCGAAAGACCAGATAACAATATAAAAGCATTCTTACTTAGAACTGGCTGTATCTTACACAGTTTTGGATGGAACAGACATATTTTAGAAGTATTTTGTGTCAGTATCAACACTTCTGACACCTTTTTTACTACTGCATTTGCTTTGTGAAGTTATAACTCTCAGAGTATATTTCCAGATATTCCTGCCGTACTGTGTGCAGTGTTCTATTCAGCACTTATTACCGTCCATATACTACTGGTAACTGATAATTTTATGAAAAGTTTGGGATATTTTTAATTAATGGAACGCTGTCGGTGAAATTTTACTAAACTGTATCACATTGATATATCGTCTATGTACGCTAAAGGTACATACTTGAGCTTAGGTACCAACGCTGCCATGAAATGACTTACAAAGTAGTCGAGGAATGGCCGCGAATGATGGTAAAGAAAACGGAGGTGTAAGGAAACTGGGTATCATTAAGTTCGAATGAGAGTTGGACGAGTGCAAACTAACAAGCTGAGAAGTCATTAAAATACTATGAGATGACCTGTTATTTATGCTGCAAAAAAAGCTGGTGCATTGTGTTAATTTCGGATTACATTGACATTATGCTTGAATAACGCAATTAGCAGTATCAAGCATCGTAAAACTTTCATTCATTAATTTACCATCAGTTGACTCAAGGCTGTAGTTAAGTGACTATTTGTGTCGTCCTTCCCTATTGTTTTCTAATATGAAATGTCTCAGGTAATATATGGCTGCAGAGCTGTATTTGAATACAAGAACAAAATATTAAAATTCATCGTAAACTCAGTTAACCTTAAATGTACGTGACATGTGGACTGAAACTAACACTGTCGTTGCATTCAGCATGTCCCTTCCGTTTAAATGGACGCGCCCTCTAGTTTTCGGTTACCCCAGTGAATGTTTCCATATATTCTCCTCTGCTACGTAGACGCGGTTTCAACTTTATTAGGAGTCAAGTTCCTTCTATCATATAATGGACAGTATCTTATGTAATGAACATATGAAATACGTTTATTTTATTATTTTTCAGCAAACGTCACACTTTCTGGGCAGTTAAGTATCAGCCTACTGTAAAAAAAATAGTAAAGTTCTATTAGTTTGAACTTGTGTTTTTCTGGATGTACGTAATTGTTAGCGAACGCTGCTGATACGCAGAAAACCCAGCCACTTAGTAACAATCTCTAGCATTGGCGTATGTACAGTAAAACACATAAGTTATTAACACAACCTCATTGCAGAAATTATTCAAATATCACTTCTATGTTTCTATGTTTATTGTGAGTGGTCTTTACATCTCGTCGACATCGAAATCAGTAGAGAAGGTAATACGCAACTTTACACACGGAAAGGAACTGGGAGAGGAATAGCTTTGGCGTAATTTAACGAACCACCCCTTAATTCGCCTGGAGGTACTTCGGGAACCCATAGAAAACATATATCAAGATGGCCGAAGTCGGGAATCGAACCCGAGTTCACCCGAAAGTGAATCTAGCACGTTACCGATGCGCCATCTCGCTTGGTAGTGAAGTTAAATTTTTTGTGATATTTTATCAACAGGTGACTTGGGAAAAGTTTCAAATAAGGGGTATATAAATGTGTGAAAATTATTTTGACAATTATAATAATTTTCTTTTGTGATATGAATGTTTCACAATATTTCCTCGCATACAATTTTAAAAATATCAGTACACATAAGCGACGTTTCAAAGAAATTTATTATGTAGTTCACAGAGGATGTTATTTTAAATTTTGATAAAAGTGAAAGTAAATACAGCTATCTATATATGAAACCATGATTGAAGAATGGCATCAAAAGTGCAAAGAAATTGCTATATGCTACGACTTAAAAAAAAAAAAAAAAAAAAAAAACACTGTGTTTAACAATGATACTTGAAGTTGGTATGATTCAATAGTTAATGCAGAAATGTTAATCTTTTTAAAAATAAAACGAAGATTATTTTTATATGATTATGTAGTTTTACCACTTACCACATTGTCATTAACGTGACGTAAATAAAAAAAACTTAAAAATTCTTACATAAATCATGGACATTTGTTTGTTTCAACAGGTGCTGGTCTGAGTTCTGTGTTGGCCGTCATGCTTCTGAATCTGCTGTTAATCAAAGTCGCATCTTGGTAATACGGCCTTCTATTCAAGACAACTCGGACAAACGAGAGCTTCTTGGACAATCAGTGGAGGTGTCGGACAACTGTCACTGCACTGTGCATTTTGTTAACATGTGTTTCGTTGAGAAAAACATGTTAACTGGGAACAATACTGATAATATTTATTTCATGTCACTTAAATGGCGAGAACGCAGTTGGTATCCTCCCACCGAAATTTACCTGCTCTGGTTGGCACCATGTACAAATTAGCAACTGCTTCAAACAAATATGTTACGAAGTAACAAGAACGTCCCAAAAATTCTTAATGTACTGTGAATAGTTGATATATTTTTGTAAAATAAAAATTTCCATTTTTACATCTTCTGTGTTTCGTTTCTTGTTATGTTTTAGATTTAGGTATTTGACTTTTATATTTAATAGATGAAATTAATAATATTTCATTTCCCAGTAATGTGTGTGGAACAATTATTATTCGGTTGGTATTCAGCGTCTATTATTTACTGAATTTATTCAAGAAAGCCAACAGTACTGCAAGGCTTTTACAGACGTCAAATATATGTCCTAAAATACATGCGTAGTTTATACCCACGTTTATATGTAAATAACTTTCCGTGATAAGGAAATAATTTATGTAATTTAATTTGATTGTTACTTTCACTTTTTATCGGCATTAAATGAAAAGTTTATCAAGGGTAGTAAATGTAAAAATAAACTCATAGTTAATTACATTCAAATGTACATTTAAATAAAAATTTCAAAGATCGCTACAAAAATAATCATTAGAATGTTGAGCAACAATTTAAAACATTATATTTGTGAGTAATCCAATACGTAAAGGTAAAGGAACATTATTTGGCGATGTTCACCTTGAATAAAGCTGATACAGGAAACTACATACTTAATATGTTAACCATACATATTTTAAAAATCTATTTCGATATATAATCCATAGTTTATGGAATTCATCCATTTGTCAACATTTTTGTTAGTACGCCACATCATTTGTATTTAGGTATATATTTTTATAGTAATATTAACAATAAATATGTAGGCCTACAAAAATACTATGACAGACTTAAAAATAAATGCAGCAAGAATATTTTATTTTAAAAGGAGTGGAATAAAGTACAGTAAGTTGCTCGTGTAATAGGCGAAGAGTCACATACATAAAACCATGCAGACGGTTTCATTGCTTAGAATATGTGTTATTGTTGTTTAAGTAATTCAAGATTTTGTACTTCACCTCAATACTTCATTTTATGTATTATTTTATCGCTCAGAAATATTAAGAGATAGATCTTGCCAGAATACCACATTTTTAGAGTAAAGTTTCTCTATAAACTCCATGCCTAACCTCCAGACGTAAATTTTTAGGATGAAATGTAACACAAATATTATTTAAATATTTTTTATGTATCACGCATTAATTCCGACTAAAAAGTTTAACATAATTTTCTCGTATAAAATAACTTGTAAGATTAAAAAAAGTGGGGTGCATTCCAAATATAATAATAGTAGGGTGTGCGTGGAGGAGTAGCTGTCGTTGAGAAAACTTGCTCAACAGTTCAAATAATTTGCAGTGCAATAAAATTGTTTGTGACTACGTGAATTACTAATGCGTTAATTATCTATTGCATGCGTCCCAAATTTTTTCGTTTTAAATCTTACAAGTTTGTTCATAAGATAAATAATTTTATACTTTTTAGTTGCTTTTAAAAAGGCATTGCAATAAAAAAAATAGTTAAAATACTATTTTCTGATTTTTAGTCCTCTGTGTGTGAAAAATGGGGCTATTAGTTTTGAGCTATGCTTACATTTTCAATTTTCTCGTTCATCAGAACGTTAGTTAATTATCGTATTTAAAAAAAATAATTTATTTTATAGTAAATAATCAATTTTAATATTTTTCTTCTCATATTGCGTTGTCATCACGTTCTGAGCTGTGTTTAATGTTTGAAGTCTCAAGCTAAGCGGAAAATTTCTTTAAAATAGGTTGCAAAATTTGTACCGAACAGACAGACAGACAGACAAGAAATAGAGTTAAAAGAAACCCTATCAATGCATTGTTTTGGTACTACATTGTAACAATGCATACTGAATACAGACAACAAAGCAGGTTAAGGGCGCGGTCTACCACAATTTTCATCATCATTTTTTTATTTTTTATTTGTACCAGATATTTTTTTCTTATTTTAGACACAAAAAGTGACTAAATTTAGCTCTTATGAAATTTTTTATCTGTCATAGTTTTCGCGTAATGGCTTGTTATAGTCATATTTTGCATGTTTCCGTTTTAACGACTACAATAAAACCAACTGATATACCAAACTCAAAAAAAATCACTGTGGATAAAGACATTGAGGCTACAATGACATGCTCATAAAAATAAAGAATAAAAAATATTTGAATTAAAAAAATGCTGAAACTAAACTTATAGGCAACCCTTAAAAATTTGTATTGCTAGACAAAACCTTAGTTAAGGTGTAGAAAAGTTCTTAATTGTAGGGCTTGAATTCTATTGATTTGTCCTTCGCGTAAACATAACCGATAAAGTGCAGCGTGCATTACGGACGATGCAGCGTAATTTACATTTGCTTCACGAAATCAGATGGAAAACAAATGTAGTCTAATTTTCTGAAAATTTAACTTAGCAGCAAAAAATGCTATGTAATAAGACGCAAGAGTTTTTAAACCTACATTGTTTAGAACAAGAAACGTTTCTTTCTTTCTTTTTTTACTCACTCCGGTAGTTTTTGCGAAAAGATTATTGTAGCACTTTGTTTCAGTGCCTTAGGTGCACACCTGCAGCTCTGCTATGTGGTCAGTGATTGGATGCCGTAACACCCAGCGTGTGGAGGTTAAACATGCAAATAACAGACGCGATGTGTCACAGTTAACCATGTACTGATTGGCACGGTCGAATTAATAATGACTCTGCACAAAAACACTCTGCAAATAATCATGAAGTTGAGGTGCAGGTGTACACGTAAGACACTGAAACAAAATGGGGCAAAAATCTTTTCGCGAAAACTACCGGGCCCTAGGTATAGTTCATAGAATAGCTCATCTTGTTAAGCAATCTGGTAAAACTGTGTCAAATAGCTCAGCAAAATTATACAGATTAGCTAAAAAAGCCATTCAAAAACCAATATTTTAATATTTTAGTATTTCGTGAAATAGTACAGATAATTTAAAATTAATATTAACGTCAAGAAAAATCTTTCAAGGCATTCAGGTAACGCAACAATCGAAATATTCTTACATGATCACACACACATAAACACACATACAAATAATGATAGAAAATCATTCCAATAATAAAAACCTTCCAATACACCATCTCAACCTAATTAATATTATATTTTTTTATATTACTAACATTTATAATATTTTACGAAGCGATATATCACAAAAAAATTATTTTAATTATGTCAGGAAAACGTTCCTATCCGTTTGCTAGCTACTTATGCCTACAAAATGTATCATTAAATAAAAGTTCATATTATTAGTCCGACATTAAAAACCCCGGAAAACCCTAATCATTCCTGAAGTATACACAGGAACTGAACACCCATACCGAGTAAGTGGTCTGACATGCATAAAACATTTATTTGCCTACATAAGATACCCAGACGCCACGAAGTAGGGAATCTAATTTTACTTGAGCATCACTGCGCATGTAATCGCTTACATACTAGCTACTCCAACTGATTTTTGTATGCTTGTTGCAATCAACACCAAGTAAAACTCAAATTTGTTAACATACGTACACATTTTAAATTATTTTCTTACGTAGGATCTGAAATATTGTTTTCCGGCTCGTTGCCATTACTAAAAATTTAATTAGTTTCTTGAAGGCAAAGCGCGGTTGTAAATAGAGGTTCTAAAGAGAGGCTTAAAATATTAATTTTAAGTTTGACGTCTTTGGTTGGCGACGTGATATCTATGGTCAAATGTAGTGTATTGTCTCTGATCAGTGATGAGAGAAAAGTACAGATGGAGCATTAACAGCCCATACTGATGCCAAACTGACTTTGTTTATTCAGGTTGCAATATTGCGGAGCGCAATCAGCTGTTCCTGTAGGTTTGTTGAGAAACGAGGTTATGGTTGGCCAACCCACAACCGCGTTATACACGTTGCTATGGAAATAAACAACATTTTTCTTTTACCAATATGGCCTCATACCCCTCGCCCTACGACATACAACCAACATGCTCCATCTGCGTGTTTCTCTAACCTCCGTCTCTGACAGCAGAGCTGCAAGGTTACGATTGGATGGAAAGTTGAAATTTAAAACATGTCTGTAATAAAAGATTAATTACCAAATGAACAATTTACTGGTGCGGAATTAAGTACATAATCTTTTCGAATGAAAGGAATTTTAAAGTGAAAAAAATTATTGCATGCTATTGGAAATGAAGACTATAGAAGAACACAAATACAGACGGCAAAGCGAAAGCGAAGTAGTATTTATAGCTGGTATGGCTGACTATTTAAAAATAAGTCCAGTGTTTGTCGTATTCAAAAACGGGCAAGATAATTGTCTAAAAGAAAGGGGCGCGATTAAAACTATTCTCAAGAAAAAAAATTGTTGTAGGTGAACTAGTACTTCCAGACACATTAGCTGATGAAACATTTTACATGAATGGAAGAAATTTTTACAGAACTGAAAGGGACGTACACAACTTTGAGCAAGGAAGAAAAAGTTAACTAACTGCCTGTTAGTAATTTGAAAAAGGAAATTCGGGCATAGCGGTGGGCAGTGGCAGAGACCTCGGTTGACTTTTGACCCCGATGAGGACATGGCAACAATCTTGGATGGCATCACGGCCTCAATCTTGGATGACGTCACAGCACCAATCTTGGATTTGACTTTGATCTTTGTCCGCTTTCTTGTGTCCATCTTAGGTCCATCCGCCATCTTGTGTCCATCTTAGGTCCATCCGCCATCTTGTGTCCATCCAAATTCTTGTTAAGGTTAATTTTACTACAAGATAGAAAGATCAATGCTATAAGATAGTCACAGGGAAAATTTCTGCCGCTCCAGCGCTTGTATCGGTAGCGAACCAAGCTGACCAATCACGGAGCTTTCCTGAATTTTAAGTTACATTAAGTAAATAATTTAAAACGAGAAATCGGTTTCTTTTCACTTTAAAATTAAATTAAACGACTTCTAACATGTCCAAGTGTATTTAAATTTCATTTTGCTACGGTTTCGTATTTATCTTGTACATACACTAGCGACTGAAGCGAAACTAGTGGCAGAAATTTTCCTTGTGCCAAGCTCCCCCATAAGAAAACGTATTTTCTTTCTAAACTGTAGGAGAATTAATCTTAATCTTGTTTGCCTACTATATGTCGACTGTTATTTGTTTACATCACCTTGGAGCCCCCATCTTGGTTCAGGCACTTCGGGTGAAAGTTGATTCTTGGTTCCCGATTTAGCTACCAGAGGCGCTGCTGTCGTCACCATTTTGTATCTTCCGAGGTGGCTGTCGCAGCCATATTGGTTCTCGAGTTGGCCACCAATTAATCGAATTATTTGACTGGAAGCACTCATACGATTAATCGATTATTTGATTCTTGTGTCGTCTACTAGGCAGCGCTAGTATCACGCTAAATGTAAGTGTCCCATGTCATGCAGTCTAGGTAGATATATCGCCATTATATTATTAATTTTCAATTGTGTAACACAATAAAGTCCTTAAAAATTGCGTAGCCCCGAAAGGCCGCAACTTGCGTCGCTTAAAATTGACAGACGTCTATAACCATTCGACTACCGAGGCATGGACGAAAATGACAGTTTAAATATATGATTAATTAAAATGAATACTTCATTTCTCATCGTTATTACGAATTTTTGTAGCTCTTGTAATTAGCAATGGATATTGAAAATTATAATTTTTTTCTTAAGTACATTGGAAATTATGAATTAATAATAAATGCATTTAGAAAAAATTGAATTAATGTACGCGCTCGACAAACTTCGATTCGCTATGCTTCGGTACTGGAAGTCAAGCCTCATCCTCAAAGCGGACAGTTGACTTGGAGGGTTGGGAGTCAACCCGCACCCTCAAAGCAGGTAGAGACTCCGAGAATTTGAGAGTCAAGCCTCATCCTCAAAGCGGACAGTTGACTAGGAGGGTTAGGCATCAACCCGCACCCTCAAAGCAGGCAGATGGCTCCAAGGATTGAGAGTCAAGCCTCATCTTCAAAGCGGAAAGTTGACTAGGAGGGTTAGGTGTCAACCGGCACCCTCAAAGCAGGCAGGTGACTCCGAGGACTGAGTGTTAGCAGCATCCTCAAAGCGACTAGATTACTCCGAGGATTGGGAGTCACTGAACGTCAATGTAAATAAATCGGCAATGTAAATAAAATCGATATATTTCCCATATTTATTTTTATTAATTTTTATTTTTATGATAGTTTTTATTGATATATTGTGTAATATAAAATTGTAACTATTACATATATTGGTTTATTGGACCGTGTTATTTACACAAGAAAGGCCAGTAGTTTCTTTTCTTTCTAGACTACAGATCTAGTCGGAAACAGTAAACGCCTGCAGAAGTCATATAATTACTTAAAGAAATGATAATCAAATTTGTGTTCAAATATGGTGCATTTAATATTCTTGATATTTGAAAGGAATCTATGGTCAAGTGAAATGACTTCTACAGACAGAGTCAGGAACTAGAACTACTAAAGAAAGCTTCTAAAATTTAACTTTACAAAATGGGTATTATAAGGGGGGGGGGGTATGAATACCGTGACCAGATATAATACCTGACCTACACAATAAGACTACCACGACCCGAATCGTTTTCAAAATTTCAAAACTGGGTCAGTTTCTGATTCTTAGGACGTAGATTTTCCCTGGACAGAGTTTGTTGCTCCGGCATAGCTTTGAACTAGGGTCGCATAATTGGTTACTG
>PNEQ01065153.1:0-18383 GCA_003012365.1 Medauroidea extradentata
ATGATGATAATAACATGAACATTTGAAATGAGTATACATATGATGAATGGAGAGACTTGACTTAAAAATTTGATAGTGAATTGAAGTGTAACATGTGTTGTAATATGCCAAGGGTTATTTGTGTTTTGTTTCAGCTCTCACTCAAGATAATATCTCTCGAGAATTATTTTGTAAGTGAGGTTGACGTGGTTCTAGACCCTTCTTGCTTTATTTTGATTTTAATTGATTTTAGTATAAATGAATTTGAGATAACTAGTAGTTTATCCCACTCATATTAAGTTGAGGAATTTAATGAGTAGATTTTAAAACAATCTCATTACTCGAGAAGAATGGGCTACTACAGTATGGAGGGAGAAGAAGAAGTCTGCTCTACATGAACTTTGATGAAATTTCAATTGATTTAATGGCACTATCTATTGGTGTGAACTTATAGAGTCTTCTTGAATATATACATACTTAGGTTGAATTATCAAGGCATAGCTTCTTCCACATTTCTTTGCTTCAGAGAAGTATAGCTTCTGCCACACTTCTTGGATTTCTTTTATTTTCTTAAAAGATCTGTTTATATAGATCAGATCTTTTTCAAAGGAGGAAGTGTTGTAATGCCCAGGCCTTGCCTGTCATTGGACCCAAGGTATTCAGACTTAATGTCTTGTGTGTTAGCTATGGAATATTATTTCTTTCAAGGCGCTTACATCAGTTCGTGGCCTGACATTTCCCAAGTGTTGACAACATTTCTCCTGCAGTGCGGCCATGGTGGAGAAGAGTTTTCCTGGAAGCGTGGACTTCGTCCATTCGATGACAACACAGACGCATAGTGCGTGGGCTTGGCCCATAGCCAATCGTGAGGTGTCCCCAGTATCTTCCATCCGATAGGACACTCCCCTTGAAGATACCATTCCTGGAGGGATGTTCCCCTTCCACTCAATAGATTGAGTTATATTCTCTTGCACGCCATTCCGGGCGTATCTTTGGTCTTCTGCTCTAACAGTCTACAAGGAGGAATTGCTGCTGGGACGACCTGAAGCCTGCGCCAGATGCCATGCCCTCAGTAAAGCCACCAGAGTAGAAAATGAGATTGTTTTCTTTAATGTTAGTTAGCTTTGCCATATGGGCCACATCAGCGTCACATTCAAGTAAGTGAACATAGATGTAAATATTAAGTCGTTAAATAAAATATATTAAAATAAAGTTTTCCGCCCGAACTTTGTTTTGTCAGAGATTTAAATATTGTATGCCTGTTGCCACGCCCGGCATAACATAGCTAAACCCATTATACATGTATTTTGTTTTGAAAAACATGCTTAACAGCATATAATGTTTTCTACAAAACTGTGCAACAGTTTTTTGATATCTGCTCTTGTTTAGGATTTAAAAAATAATAATTGCAAAAGCAGCAAAAATGATGGATCGTGGCTGCTAAACTAGCCCACAGTGTATCCATCCAACAGCTGAAATTATATGACATTAAGCAATGACAGCTGTTATTTGACTGGTAATAAGTTTGTATCAAAGCATCATGCAGAGCCCTACATTAGTTTCACATGTTTCTCACCTGTACAATTTGTACTATAACTGTACAAAGAGACTATTCTGTAGCCACACTAATGGGATTGGAAATAATATTTTCAATGTGTGTGATATTGTGAAAATGCTGAATAGTTCTTAACTGATTTTTTTTTCATAGAAAGTTAAATGTGTTGATTTGAACAACTGGTTGAATTTCTACCATTAAAAAATTAAATACAGACTGAACTCTGCCCGACAGAGACCCAAGTCACAGGTGTCTTGAAAAAAGGAATCCAAGACCAATGCTGACGGCCTATCTCTATGTGCAACCAAATTGAACTGCGCCATATTGCAGCCCATTGCATGCAATGTCCTACATCCAAGTTTTTGTTGAAAAAAATTGTTACCCCACCCCTAATGAAGTACATGATTCCTTATCTTCGCCTGCAATATGTCAGCGTTCAATTTTGTTATGTAACAAAAGAACAGCGTAACAGTCTAGTTCTTTTATAATGTATTTGGTCTTGAATGATTAAAGTGTAGTATGATTATTAGTTACAGTTGCAAATTGATGTCTGCTACTCAATCTTAAAAGCAGAAAAATGGCTGATGATGAGTTATGTTTATTTTTGAGAACATGCAATATCAAAAAGATGTCTACACACAAACAGAACCCATACATTAATAAAGTGAAACTAATAGCACATAATTTAAAGTAATGTAAAGATATTACATCAGTTTAAGAATGTGTGAAACTGGTGCAGTAGACACACAGCATACACCACTAACACACGTAATGGAACAACATTAACTGGCAATTAGTTCTGTACGTGCCTGAGTTTGGAGAAGTGGGGAGGAATATTCACGCAGGTACAACAGCAGTATCAACTACTTCACATATATTAGCTACGGCAGACAAGCGATGGGAACGATACTATACATGATAATAGATAATTTGTTCAAAATAACTTGCATAGATTTTTCCGTTAATTCCACTCTTCAACACTTCAGTGTATAAAACGTAACTAAGTCATGTAAGACAGCAGTACACAATAACAAGAGAATCACCTTAAATTGAAGGTTTTGGTTAAAGAAGATAATAACCATACTTGTAAATTACTGAGAAAAAACCAATAAGAGTTTCCTGTACTTATGATCCTTGATGAATTTCAAATGTACTTTACAAATGCATTCCATGCTCTAATAAGTTTAAATAAGCCTTGGAATTCTATCTTCTTCAGGGGATTGGTTCAAGTTATTTTATTTTTAGAGCAGTGGTATTGTAAAGTGTTGGGGCAATTTCCACCTACGTAACAAATATTTTTATTTACATTTTCCCTTTTTTCTGTATATTCGTTAACCAAACTCAAATACTTGTATTGGTCATTTTTTTAACTTTAACTGAAGGCTATGCCTTGATAAGGAAAATTAATGTAGTCAGGTTTATTATTATATTCCCATCATGTTTAGTTTCATTTTGATCACTGTCACACAAACACAAACTGTTTACATTTTGAGTTTTGGGACTTTCTTTTTATCCTCTAGTTACGAGTAACTTGTTTGAAATATTACCCAAAATTTGTGCTGCTGACAATAAGTCACATGGTCGGATTCTGTGGAAACCACCTTGGCATAAGTTGTTGATGCAGTTTTGTCAGGCATTTCACTTGTTTGTGCCAGGTGTTGTTCCACATGTCTACTTCCTGCTTAAAAATGTTTGTCAAGCTAAACATATTTGTTTTCTTGTTATTATTGGTGTAAAATATATAAACCTACTCACTGCATTGGTAATAGTTTGGGTAATTTTTAACCTTTATGTGTGTGTGTCTGGTAATTTTGGGTCCTGGTGCATAAATCCACAAGTAGAGTAACCTAGCATGATGGCCTGGACAGGGGCTGGTTGGATTGAGCTTATGGCGAGGAGTAATTTTACTGACAGTAGGTCGTTAAAAAAATGTAGTGAGGCAAAGATCGCTGAGCAGGTCGGTTGTCTAGCAGGGAAAATGTGGAAGTGGGCCTGGAAAATGAGCCATCGCAGGCAGTGACAAACCCACTCAGACCATGGAATTTTTTTATCTCTGTGATAGGAAGTAGGGGGTTAGACAACATACAAGATGCATTTCTAACGAACAGTTGGTTGACTTGTTTGAATTACCGTACAGATCTCTAAAACATTTTTTATGTCAGCCACAAAAAAGGAAATACATAATACAAATGTATGTGTTTCTTTCTTACTGTAACTAAGGAGCTGGAGTAATAGTAGTGACTTGAGGGGTATACAAAATCTAATTTGAAATGATTTTCCTGTGGATATCATTAATTAACTATAAAAATATTATTTCAAAAAAATACAAATCTTGCTAATACCACTGTTTCATTCCAGCAGGGGTGTCGTTAACAGGGGAGGAGGAGGTGGTGGATACATCCTCTTGAATAATTTACTGTAATTATTTTATTTTAAATGTAATAAAATATATTTCTAATCTAAATGATGCCCCCGAAATAAGTAAACAAACATTACACAAATTTTTGCTGCAGTAATATTCTGTTACTTTATTATGAAACAAAACTGTAAAGGAATGTTAAAAACATTTACACCATAATACTGTTGAAGCTTTTCACAAAAAATGCAAACGCAAAATGTATATCAGTTAACACTAATGCTGAATGACCTAAATGAGGGAAAAAAACATGAGGAAACTCGCAGACACAAGGATTTATAAATACTCAAAAGAGTTAAATGAAAACTTCATGATTTGATACTGTAGTCGTCTTAAGAACAACATGTATTGATTCATGATGCAATCATGGGTATCGTAAGTTCACATTTTTGGGGGGACTACAGTTGATTTAGCTGTTGAGGATCACTCGTCCCCAAAAGAAAGTGGGGGGTCCGGGGGTCCTCCCCACGAAAATTTTGGAGCTGCAAGATGCAAAATTGTGGTATTTAAACCTTTTTATTTCTAAATAATATATGCTAATTTTATAGCTGGTTGAAATAGTGATTTTCTTTTGTATAAAAATGGTTTAAGTGAACAACTACACATAGACTGTTAACATACTTGTTGGAGCCCTGTCCAGACAAAAATATATTTCTAAATACCAGGAGGAACCTTAATGTTACACTCAGTAGCAAGGATATTCAATGCATGTACACAAACATAACTAATTACTAAAAAAAAACTTGTATTCACTATCATTATAGTATCCCACCTAATAAGTGTATAACATTTTTAAAAATATATTATCAAAATCTGCAAAAATTTGAGTGAAAAATGCACAGAAATTGAGCAGATGAGCATGTTTAAAGTTTGTCAATCTTTAATACATTTGCCATTGGCATAGTACACAAACAGCCCACAATGAAAGAATGATGTAATGGATGAAACAACATAAAAATTTACCAAAAATTTTCTTGCAGATATTTAAAATGAAAATATACAAATTTTACACTTTATAATTTCTTCACAAAATCTTTGTGGTTAAGTTCAACACAGCATACATATCACAAAACACAGATTCCATTTTTAAAGACATTATTGTTTAAGTTATGCATCAACAAATCTTTAACAATAATAATATCACACGAATAAAAAAACATAGTTTATCAACAGTCATTCTTATTAGTCATTTTAAAGAATCACACAAAATACTGAACAAAAATGAGTTCCCTAATATAAATATCCCTTAGACATAGGCAAGTACCCACTATGTTCCGTATATTTTGACACAGTATGTGAAAACACTTTTAGCTCACACACTTCCAAACAATGATTTTTTATACTCCTTTCTTAAGAATGCGTGGCTGATAAATAAATGCTGAAATCATCAATTGATTTCTATTGTTTTTTCGAAGCCAATGTGGATAAAATACTCAATGACAATCCTAGATATTGATATTTGCCAACTTTATGAGTAAATATTTATTCACAATTACCAATTCCTTACGCGTGATCTCTTGCGCCGCAGATAAATGCACGAGGTTCCGACGTAAGAGATTGTGCCTTAGAAGTTCGTAACAATGGAAACTATTTAATTTAAAACGTTGGCTAAAACTATTGTCTAGGATTCATATTTTTACAAATTAACTTCAAGAAACCTACAGTTATAGATTAATGCATTTAGTGTTGAATTATGTACCGCGCCCTCTTAAGGATGCCAGCTACTACGCGCTTAAATGTGTTGCAGTAAGTTCGTAAAATAAGTTTTTTACAAAACTATTCCACATGTGCTCATTGTGTCATTGAATGAAAAGAAAATACACATTCAAACGATGACAGAAAGGTAATTTCAAAACATCATGCCAATTATAAACATCATTTCTGGTACCCTCAAAACGGCTAATAAGGCTTTCCAACCTGTTGTATTGGAAAAATTACTCAAGGAATTCGTGTGAAACTGTTCTAGAAACATGCAATGGAATTGAATGAAAACTTTTCACCAATAAAAAGATGGGGTCACCACTGAAAGCGTCAATCAGGAAAGTTATCTACGATTCCACTGCATGCTGATTCAGTGACTTGCGCTAGAGAAGAGCCAGTCAACATCGCCTTTGACGCTGTGCCTCACTCACACAAACACGCTTCCAGTGGGCGGGAACTTTAAAACAAACAGCTGATCAAGTTTAATAATGTGCCATCCGTTAACATGCACATATACTGTCTATAGTCCATTGTTGATAAAGTTGTGAGAACTTCTTAAAACGCCTCCAATTTCATCACTGAACACTTAGTAAGACATTACCGTATAACGTAAAATTCCTTACCTAATACTCCACCAACTTTACAGGAAGCAAATAACTGAGGACTTGTGTAATGTTACATGAAGATTGACTTCAAAAGTGCTAATTTTTGAAAGGACTATGTATGCCAACATGTACAACAAGTGGGTTTTATTTATATTTTGTAATTTATTACAGCACAGGATTTGTTAACAAGGTTATTGACAAATAAAAAAATATCAGTGACAACAGATTTTATGAGTTTTATATTACCATGAAACTAAATGAATACATTGGAGAAGAAAAAATGAAAATAGGGGGGGGGGGAGCCCCTGCCCTTCCTCCCAGTTGCGGAGCCCATGACACTATTATCGGAGCCACATCTGGGAGAAACCGTGTTGGACCCACCAGGAACTGAAACCGGATTGTTTAGGTTCATGGTAAGTGCTGTGGCCACACCATTATAATTTTAATTTTATTACTACACAGTAATTAAATTGTCCCTATTTCCAAAACTATGTGACACAACATATCTGATAGACATACATAACAAAACCTACACTTACAATATGCAATGAAGGCAAAGTTTTAGAAAACACTATGTATTACTACAATTCCTCTGTTTGTTCTTTTTCATTGTAAGTTCCAAAACATAAGAGTTAGTGGGTACTAGCATTTTTTTACGTTTGAGACCTAGAAACGGGGATGGCTATAAGTAGAACATAACATGTCCGTCAAACCCCTCATCACCTTTAGGCACAGAGTACTAAATTAGCACGCAGTGTTTTCGTAGAAACAGTTTTTCAACGGGACTTCAAGCAATTTTATTTATTATTTTATTTGTGGAAAATATGAGGTAAAGTCCAATGCAAGTTCCTATAGTTTAGTTTTCCGATTAAGGTTGATATTTCCTCAGCTACTTACAGCAATGCGAAAAAGTCATTTGTAGTACTTTTGAGGAGCGTGGAAATCATGATTTCAACTAGTAGACGGCATTTCTAAAATCATAAGGATGCAATTTAAAGTGTGTCTTCTTTTCCTAGATAAATGCATTGGAAACATTTTTAATAGTTATACTAGAAAAAATACTTTCCGTACGACACTACAGTACATCTCACGTGCCAGGTCCACTATCTCTTAAGATTTATACAGAATTGCAATTTGCAACACGTACTTAATTCTAAGTTACTCTGTACAGAGGCCTAATCACACACACACATTGATAAACAAATAATCATTTTTAGTCTGTAGGCCTACAGTGTAAGTTTGCCTAATTTTGAAATTTCTCTTCTGATAAGAGCATCTTAAACGGGATTGCAAAGTATTTTTTTTTCTCCGTGAATAATATCAAGTTGTATTTCATCACTTCTCAGCATGCACGGATAGTGGCCATGTGATGCCCATGCGCTTATGTAAATTCACGAGAGTACGGTAGGTCAGCCAAAATGTCATGCTTTTGGTGTTTGGAATACTACCCGAGATAAGTTTATCTGTGATGTACTGTTTTTTTTTATTTGCATCATCTGAAAACCTTGAATAGGATGCCGGTGTTATCAAATTCTTCTCATCGACAAAACCTGGTCATATAACTGAGATAACCTCCTCTAGCGAGTGAATTTTCATAAGCACCTATAGTCTATACTAATAACATATCAGCCACCTTCCACAGTCAACAATATGTGCGATACAGCAACAGACCGTGGGAACATAGCTTGACAACACCTACATCCCGGAGCATTTTATTTTGCTCAAAAATGGAATCTAAAGGCAGCTAAAAAATAAATTAAATAAATAAACAAAGATCATTTTGGTTTCTCAGATTCTCGTAACTTCTCTCTTGCTACACCTGAGCCAGGCCATTACACCATGCCGTCCCTATTGCTACTCACAGTGTCAAGTTGGGTGGTTGATTATCTGTGTAAAGAATAATACTAAGCAAAAAAAGTAGCCTAAGCTGAGAAATTTTGATATCGAAGAAAGTGAAGCCACAGCGAAATGCAAATTATGTAATAATAATAATGATGTCAGTTGTCAGTTATAATCATATTTGTCATTAATTTTGAAGTAAAATTACGTAACATCCCATCAACTAACACCATGATGTTGTATGGGGTGCGGTCCTAAATGCAAGAATCCAGGAGTCTACCCCGTCGGGAATCGAATCCGGAAAGCCTTGGTGGGAGACGAATGGTCTGACCTTTCAACCATCGCTGCCCCTTATTTAATTAAGTACCTACTGAATCGCTTAAAGAACTTATCTATCCACAACACAACACACTCTTAAGAACCTGCTACAAATTATGTGGCAAGATAGACTAGAACTTGCGCAGACCCCAGTTTGCACACTACTGTCACGTGACTGGCAGTAGGGGAAGTGGAGGGCATCACTTACTGCTTGACTCGGGCGCGTGAGAGTTGCTCCAACACGTCATGTCTGGACCTGAGTTACACGGTACAACTGAGAACATGCACGTGAAATAGTTTACAACGTCGCGACACATTTAAGAAAAAAATCTATGTATGATTTAAGATACAATGTTTTAGAAGCAGTAAGTGCTGCGATGGGTGTGTCTGATTCAACTGTGAAAACGATTTTAGCTTAGGCAGAAACAATGAAAAGTATTTCAATTTTTAATAAACACCTATGGCATCTGTCTACGTTTCTGGAGTTAGGATGGGGAACTGAGAAAGGGCAAATTACTGTAAAAATAGTATTTTGCATTGCAATGACATTTAACACTGTGGGTGTGTTCGTCAAACTTTACAGTGTAAAATGTGTTTCAAAATACTAGGCTATATATTTAAAACACACACGCTCTCTTTTGTTCTTCTGAATCTAATCTTTTTTATTTGTTTTATACATATTCCCAATGATAATGTTACATACTGATGATGCATTTGATTGAAAGGTACGCAAAATCATTTTGAAAAAGTTTATATATGAATAGGTTTTATTTCTTTTCTAAAACGGTTGATTCAATTTATTTGCGTGTTCTGTTATTGCTTGCAAGACCCTCGAAACTTTCAATGGGAATATTCTACATTTTGAAAGTAGACACAAAATTTACCTGCTGTATTTTTTTTTTTTTTAGATGAAGTACCATGGAACATGCATCTCTTCTTTGCAATTCTATCCAATACTGCTACAGCGTATGACCAGAGGGTAAAAAAATATGTTTAATAATTGTTTTAAATTTCAGCGACTTAGAATAGATACCTTGCACTCAATCTAATAGATACCTTGCACTCAATCCACAATTTTCTTTTCTACAAAATTGGCATCATTATATTGTAAATTTTTTTTGCTCTTTCTGTAAAACACTTTACATTAAAAAAATCAGATTATTGACATCACATTAGGTTTTTCAGGCAACATACTCAATTGTAGGCCTTATTTTAATATTTAAATACGTTACTTAATCAATTAGAACCATATTAGTCAATTTCTTGAACAAAAAGTTACCAGTACAGTATTTATCTCATATATATCCTACTCGATATAATTTAAACCAAAATTTACCAATTCCCTAGTTCACAAAACAATTTCTCAAAGATCATCCACATTCTTGCTTTCAAAAATTGTAGCAATTCTTCCTGAAAATATAAAATTAAAAACATAAACAAAAATATATATTGATTGACGGTTAAATAATTTAACTGAGTAAGAGTTGTCTTTAATCTTTAAGTAGTAGTTTTACTTTAGTTAATTATTTTCACATTCTTTATATTTCAAATTGTTAAATACAATCTGTATCCATCAGAAACTTTTTTTTTTTTTTTTTGTATTTCATGCAGCATTCAAATTTTGTTCCCAAATTAATTTATACCAGATGACAAGTTTTATTACATAATTAACCGCAGCTATAGAAAATAATTTGTCTAGTAGCACTCACACACAAGCTTTGCTTATGTGAGTGTGATTTTTCCAATATATAAAAAGTATTTATGTAAAGTGCTGTAATCGGTATATGCAAATAAAAAAAATTTCACAACAGAAGCGCAAATACAGAAGGGGAGGGTACATTGCGCACCACTTATTAATTCTTGAAACCGGGGCAGTTCTTAAACAATCTACCTGTCAGCATACAATAATTTTACATGATGTCTATTTTAGTACAATACATAATTTAAAGATTTTATTAAAGCAAACCTTTATTGTCCAAGATGGAGACCATTGCACCTCCTTAAGGGGGTGAACACTGGAATTTTAATTGTTTTAATAGTTGTTTTAATTTTATGAGATATTGTTTGTTTTGTAGTAATATAACGCGACTAATTATTACTGTAACGAAAACTTTTTAGCTTTCACAGTTTTTGTAATATAGCATATTTGAGTCAAAACTTGCATTAAATGGTTTTATGCGATAAAGGAAAACCAACTTACTGAAATGAAGAAAAGCACACTGAAAAACAGTGTCACAAGCCATAAAAATGCATGTTTACAAACCGCATTGCATTTTTCTTTTCGTATTAAAAAATAATGATTTTGAAATACAGAAATTACTAATTTAAAAAAAATTAAGAAACACAAAAACCTAATCAATCAGGTTTTCATACATGTTGTGTCATAGTCCATGGCACTGTATTTCAGGGTGAATTTTTTAATTTCGGTACGTTGATTGTTTTTCCTCTTTGCATGAAACTATTTTATGCAAATTTGGACTAAAATATGTTATTATACAATATACAAAACTATAGAAGCAAAAAATTCCCATTACAGTAAAAAATAGTTACAATAGTAAAAAATTGTTGCAATATAAGTCAATAAAACAAACCACTCACGTATACAAAAACAATAAAACTTTATAAAATTATTCGCGAACTCTTTCTTAAAGATGAAAACTATAACAGCAATTATTACGTTTGTTCCCTTTTGAGAATCTGAGTTTTTTGCGGCCCTATTTCACCAAAATCGGAGGCTTACATAGGCCATAAGCGACTTTTAATATCATGTTCACTTTTTGCAAATTAATGCAACCTACACACTATTAATTATGTATCAGAAAAAATATAAAATAAAAATAAGGAAAGTACTTAGTTAAAAAACTCAATTTCAGTAACACAACGGGAATTTAAATAACGAAAGCCCGCAGCCAATTTGGTGCTTGTCATCAGACCATTGTAAGTTTTAAACATATGCAAGCAAGACAGAGCCACTAAACCACTCGCAATACTATTCGGTTCTAAGTTAGATTATGTTAAACTAACCTAATCTAACTTAAACTAAACTTATTTAACTTAAACTAACTTAAAATAACATAATCTAACTTAACCTTACATAAACTAATCTAACCTAACAAATTTTTTTTTACGTAGGACAACTTAGAACATCATTAGAAACAATTTTCATTAATAAACTATATGTCTAAAATCAATAGTTTGGCTGGTACACTATGAGTCGTGATTCTTAATATTTACCCACCATCATATCTCTGCCTTTCCCATTTAATCATTATCCATATCGCTGGCCTTCTCTGCACCCTCTCAAGTTCTTGTACCTCCACCTCCGCATATGGATCCCACTCTGTGTAAGAGAAGGCAAAATTGCCTTCACTGCACCTAATAACGACGATTTATTATTATTATTATTCCAACAATGACTTAACCATTGTGCAATATGCCTTTTCCTCACTTCACTAACTCCCTTCAACACCCTTCCCAGTAGGCCCACAGCCTATCTTTCCTTTTTAACCATTTCTACCTGTTTTGTCCACCTTAGATCAGCCTGTAACATAACCCCTAGGTATGTATATTCTGTGGCTTCCCCTATTTCCTGGCCATACCATCTGTATACATCTCTGCTGACCATACTCTTCCTAGTAAACCTCACCACCTTAGTCTTGTGCACATTAATTTTCCTCTGTCCATGACCACATCCTACCTCTGCGTACAGCACATAGTCATCCGCAAACAATATTATTTTTTCCTATAATGCTGAATCCCATACATATGATAGAGAGAAGGAAGAAAATTACAGACCCATCTCTCTTCTTTCAGTAAAATTTTTGAGAAAGTCATTTATAGGAGACTAATTAAACATTTTGAGCTAGGCTAAACAGCCTAATATACTTTCACCTTCACAATTTTGGTTTAGAAAAGGATCATCTACTGTAAATGCAGCGTACCACCTTACAACAAAAATATTACGGTAAATAACTTATATTAAATAACAAAGAATATGCCCTAGGAATCTTTTGTAACTGGTCTAAGGCATTCAATTGTGTTAACCATGAAATATTAACTAAAAAACTACAAATATATGGTATAAATAATAAGTTAATTTTACTGATCAAATCCTACCTATCTGAACGTAAACAGAAAGTATTGATAAATGATCCTCTGACTGGTGTAGAAGAAGTATCACGTTCTGGTTAACATCAGACATGGGATACCACAGGGTTCTATATTGGGTCCATTGCCTTTCTTAACATACATAAATGACCTACCAGCATATCTGGGGAAAGATGCTACAACAGTTTTGTTCGCAGGTGATACTAGTATTCTTATTAATGCAAAAACACAGACAGAACTTGAAACAAACTCAAATAATACATTCAGTAAATTAATAGATTGGTACAGATTAAATAAACTAGTTCTTAATTATGATAAAACTAATTTTATTAGCTTCATTACAAATAATAAAGAAACTCCAGATTTTCAAATCAGTTAGGCTATTTAAACAATAATATTCAACAGGTTACAACTGTAAAGTTTTTAGGTTTAGAAACTGACCATAAAATGAATTGGAAAAATCATATTCATGTTCCTTGCAAAAAAAACTTGGTGCTGCCTGTTACTCATTAAGGTGCCTTTCTCAGTTTGTTTCTAAAGATACATTGAAATCAGTTTACTATGCTTATTTTCATTCCATTTTGACATACGGTATATTATTTTGGGGAGACGCAACTGAATCAAAGAACGTATTTATTCTCCAAAAGAAAGCGTTAAGAATTATATGCAATAAACGACCTAGAGACACTTGCAGAGGATTATTCAGGGATGAGGGAATTTACACTCTGACTAACCAATTTATTTATAATGCGTTGTTATTTATAACTGATAACCTGGAGCAGTTCCAAATGAATCATGAGGTGCACAGTTATAACACTAGATACAATGATAATATTCATTTACCTTCAATGTCACTAACCGTTTTTCAGAAACGCCCCTTGTTTACACAAGTAAAAATTTATAATTCTTTACTCAAACAATATAAAGAATTATGTTGTTCAAACAAAAGAAAATTTAAGGCCAAAGTAAAGAAATCACTGCATGATAAATGTTTTTATAACATTAATGAATATTTAAAATAAGTAATACTTTTAGCCTTTGACTAAGGGAGCCATATATACAGTCAATAAGCTTGTTTAGTGTTTGTACATATCAGATGTGAAGGCTTGCTATGGTGCTATGTCCTTACTCAGTGAATGTTAAGAGATGTTTTAGTATTGTGTTTAGTACAATAAGCTAGTTATAAAATTTGTAAATATTTGTTGCATGCAGACCTAGACGTACTCTATACCCCAATTGTATACTATACATGTAAGGGGTCAACAGAGTGAATAAAATAAATAAATATCATTCACCACTACCGTAAATAACAAAGGACCCCAAAACACTTCCCTCCGGTACTCCCGATGTTACCTCTCCCTCCTTTGACATTGCCTCCCCTACTTTCACCCTCTGTATACATCCCCTGAGGAAGTCCCCAATCTATTTCACCAAAGAGTTGTCATCTAGCGGATCATCTAACTTGTCCATCAACATCCCATGGAACACCTTGTCAAATGCCTTTAAAATTCTATGAAGCAGGCATCTACCTGCTTCCCCTCATTAACTGCTGCACTTCATCCTCCAACAAACTTGCCAACTTCCGATGTTGGGCTGTAAAAGCAACGTCATTGAAAAAATTAATGTTTATAGTAGCAGTTTTCCCTGTTTCATATCGTCCTTGTCGTAGCTTTTAGAGTCTGTCATAATGCAAAGGTGTTGCCTACACAAAATCCTTTTTCTTATCGGCTCTTCCAACTTTCATACCTTACAGCATGGTTATGGCCTGAAAACCAATTATTGTAATATTTACAAACACAGCTGTTCTCATAACCTTCAAATATTATGAATTGTAAATAATTACCTGCGAATGAAACCTTCTCTGATTTTATTTCCCAATCATTCTTGCTCAAATCGCCAGACTTTAGTGGTGGTCCTCTCTTGACATTTGGTATCTTCCATTCATGAATGACTTCTTCTAAACGTGCAATAAACACTTCCCACGAAGAGGCGGTTGTGAAATCACACTGATAAAATTCTTGCTCTTCAATTTCTTCGATCATGACTGAAAAGATTAATAGTCATTTAAACACTCGTCAAATATTACATCCACATTGCACAAACACAGATGCTTCCCCATTCAAAAATTGTTTTCATTACAATGACAACATCACAGGTTAACTCATAAGTTAAATAGACAAACAACAAGAAACATTTCCTGCTTCAAACATTTACAGAAATATAGTAGGTGTAACCCACTTGGTAGTAATAGGCAAATTGTTGTATCACATTGATGGATGAATGTTTTTTCTGGGCGTCTTTCAATCTCGCGTTATGTTGTAAACAGTTTATCTTTATTTTTTTTTTTTATTTTCAAGTGCCAGTTCCTTAAAACAAACACAAAAATTATTAATTGCGAATACGGATAATGGAAATAAATTAAATGAAATGACAACTACTACAGAATGACAAGGCAAATGCAGGTATTAAAACCATTTTAAATTATTGCATTTAATTCAGAGAAATTAATCATCTAGTGGCGAGGAGATAAGTTTTTAGGCACGAAATAAGTCAGTGTGCCGGCCTTGAATAAATTGGTTCATGAAGTGAAGCAGCAGTCTCGTCCTATTTTATAGGTTCTTTGAGTATCCCTGAATGTTTTCATATTTATAAATAAACAGCTGATTTCCAAATGTGTCTATGCGGCGTTGCTTGTGCTGGACGGGCGTGATAGTTACCAGTGACTTCTTCAAAAAACCCGTAAGTGTTTGCTGTGCTCATACGTTTTAATTGGTTAATAAACATTCAGAGAATCTACACTTCTGCGAAAATGTGTGACATTTTTTTTTCTTCTGCGAATTTTTTGAAGGAACATTTCGTAACCACGAGATTTAATCAGGTCTAACAAATCTATTTTTATTTGTAATTATGTAAATGCATGCAAAGTAGCTTAGGAAGTTTTTCTCCAGAAAATGTATTCTTCAAATGTAAAAACAATCCGTTAATAAGAGTGCTAAACGTACATGTAAAACAAATGGTAAGAGTGAAGATTTTTGGTCAGTACTTAACAACTTAGGTCTGTGAGTGTGGAGCAGCGCCGTATTGACGAAGCGGGGAAAACGGGAGATCCCCCGGAAAACCCACCGACCAGCGGCATAGTCCGGCACGATTAAGTTTACCACACGCGAAATCCGCCGAATCGTTCCCGGGTCACCTTGGTGGGAAGGAAGATATTTTGTCACTGTGAGTGAATCCAAGGAAAGTGTGTTTCGATTATTGTATCCAAAGACCGGCCAATGTAAAATTATGTACTGGAAGATATAAGTAGAGAACCAGTTTAATATTACATTATATATAAGTTGTGTATGTAACAGCTAGGAGACTACCATTAACAGTACCTACTAAATCATGTAACAAAATTTGTCGACGTAGGGTTTAGTTTTGGGTGAGTAGCACACCTAAACCTCAAATAGCTGCATAAAGTTGTTAGCTATTATTTAACTTACTAAAGTTTTATAGACTTGTATTTCAACTAAAACTTATAACTATTTACGACAGAAATAAATAAAATATTGCGAAGTTATTTTGTATAGAATGGTACTTATCTATTTTTTCTTAAAATAATTTCAGTATGTTGTAAAAATAAACTAATTGCTTGCGTAGTACTTCTGAATTAATAGTAATAAGTTTACCCTCATAATTGGGCTACCGCTTGATGGGTAGTGGACTCTTCCTCCATGGTAAGTAAGAAGGCCCCAGATGGGGCCTCGGGGGTTGACTGTTTTGCAGGAGGTTGAGGTTGGTGGTGGTTCTGGATGGACTAGTTTCGGATGGACGTCAATTCAGACATCCCCCTGATTCTGTACCATGAAGTCTTAAAGAAACTCAAGACCATACTGAACTCTGGACACAAAATCATGGCTGCCTCACCACAGACACAGGACTTGTTTTCAAAACCTCCCAGATTGGTTTTCAAACGACCACCCTACCTCCACAATAAATTAGTCCATCCGAAACTCTCAACAACTGCAACCTCCAGCAAAACAGTCAACCCTATATGCTCCTTCCCTTGTAATAGTACTTGCTGTATTTTCTGTGCCATTCATCAGCTGTTTATCTAGGCCTATTTCAACAATAGGCCTACACTTACAAACCACACGTATCCCATCTTAGGCAGCTACAACTATGCTACATAAAACCTGATGTACCAGATCCAATGCAAACACTGTGATGCAGAGTACATAGATCTCACCATCAACACTCTTAAGACAGAGAATGAATGGCCACAGAGCTGACACAAAGCAAGCCTAACAACGTCCAGCAACATCTGCCAACAAGAAAAGCAAGTTGCTGCTCATCCAGTTTCCCACAATAAAGAGTTTGACCCTTGTTACAGCACCAGAATTGGGAAATCTTTGCCATTTTCTTGCATTGGTTCAGATCTCAGATGCTGGAAATTGGCCATCAATACATTACAAAATTCAGACAGCCTCCAGGCTTCAATATCAGATAATTTCATTTTCACTCCCTGTCTATTAAGCTATCCCATCCAGACCTACATTACCACCCCCATGTTTAAAGTTCCTACCATGCTTAGTTCACCTTCTTGCAGGTAACAGCTCATGTTGCCAACTGTACTGCAGTGAGCTATGTATTGCCGCCCGAGAAAGCCAGTTTGATACTGGCAGGACGTCGCGGCCGCACTTCCATGGATAAATGTGTGTCGTCCTTCGTGTGTGTGTACCTATTTACGTGTATCATCTATTAGTACTTGTACCTCTGTATGTTATATTACTTATGTGTATTAAATTTGTTGGTTCTTTGTAGTTCAGATAATACATTATACTGGTTTTATTAATTGCAACATGGTTTATTACCTTAGCTCTACAACAGTAAAAGTGCTGCTATAAGTTCAGTTACAGTACATACTCTAACATTTCAAGTGTAGGTTATCCAACTGCAATACGGTGTATGTATGTATATAAAGTTTTTTAAGGAATACTGGTCTTTTTTGAACATGGCAAAATTAAGTATTATACAACTGTTTTGTGAGTGTGTGATATTTGTAATCTATTATTTATTTATTTTTTTATTTTATTTACGTATCGTCAAATCCCCATTTGAGCATTAGCTCAGGGATTATGATACATGTCCCATATTAAATTTATATACAACAGTATTTTACAAAATCATTAATACATAAACAATCCAAACAAGGATTGTAATATAAGTCACATATTCAAATACAAGAACATCAAACAATCATTACACATAGATCATTACAAGGATTTTTTCACAATCACATAATTGAGATACATAAATCAAATTTCATCTTACATAAATATTACATTTTTCTTATAAAATTAAAACTGTTCCAATAAGATTAAGATTAAGACACCTCCAATAACAAGATGAGTCGCCCCAATGTACTTCTTCATAGATCCTCAAGATCTTTGTATGAATAAAAGTTTTTGTTTATGATCAGTTTCCTTAATTCTTTTTTAAAAAACTTGACATCATTTTTTATTGCTATGATGTATGCTGGTAGCTTGTTATAATATGTTAAGCCCCTGTGCTGTACTCCTTTAGAAAATAGTTCTGTATTATGGCATTTGAGTTTCAATTTACTGTGGTTTCTTGTTTTGTACACTGATAAATTATTTTCCATTTCTACAAAATTATTTAAGTAAATAGTAGAAGTCGAAATAAATATTCTGAATAAAAAGGGAGGATATTTACATTGGAGAATAGAGGTTTACATGAGGCATTTGGTTTAGCATTACATAAAATACGAATAGCTTTCTTTTGTAATCTAAAAAGTTTTATAGAATGACCACTGCTACCCCATATTTCAATACCGTAGGTCATAATGGAATGGAAAAGT
>PNEQ01065154.1:0-18373 GCA_003012365.1 Medauroidea extradentata
TCGTAGAATACATATTTACCTCACCTAGCGGTAACATTCTCAACTAAATCCTCAATGAGGTTGTTCTGAAAGCCACAAGGTAGCGTTTGCTGTACAAAACAGAAAATGTGAAAAAACCACCCATTTGGCTGTTTTAGCCTCTCCTGTAAAACTCTCTGTAATAAGTTAAGGTCCCTTTTCCCGTGGTGCCTCACATATACAAGTTTTTATAACATATATTTTATTGATACTTTCCTCAGAAATTGCAGACTTAAAGCATCTAAAATATGTTCACGAGATGAAAAAATCATTTTACAATGATACGAACTCAGTAATAGGAATGTAGTCTACTTGTTTATTCCAGCAAGGATGATGATATTATGTGCTATGAACGATACGTTAGATCTAAAACTGCTTGTCTTGTAATGATACCACTCTATGCCACTAGTGTGTGTTTGTTTGCGATTGGCTACCTGAGCCTTCCAGAGATTATACAAACATACAGATTGAAAAATATTGCTATTATTTGTAGGGCCACGATTTTGTCGCGAAAAGATTTTTGCCTCACTTTGTTTCAGTGACTCACGTGCACATCGGCAATTCTGTTTCAAGGTTATTGGCAGCGTGTCTATGTTCAGACACGTTTCTCATTTGACTGCACCAATCAGAATAAGATTATTGTGAATCCTTACGTCTGTAATATGCCAAGGCAAGTGAGAGTAAAATTATCCAATTACGGGCGATGTAGCAGACCTGAAGACGTGTACATGACGCATCGAAACCAAATGTTGCAAAAATCTTTTCACCAAAAACTCGTGGCTCTAATTATTTGGCAAGTGAAGTGAAGAGAATCTGGTCAGCACTCAACATCTAAGTTCTTAGCGCTGGGAAGGGGTGATAGTGGGTATGGTGCAGCACCGTAATGAAAGAGCGGAGGAATAGGAAGAGCCCAGAGACGGCAAATATTAACAATCACTTCTCATCGTGTACCGGCTAAAATATAGATTTTAGACATATAGTTTATTGATGGCAAGTATTTTAGAGATGTTATGCGTAGCCCAACGTAATATTTCTTGTAAGGTTAGTTTATTTTATGTTAAGTAAGTTTATGTTACCTGTTTACGTCAGTTTAGGTTAAGTTAGATTATGAATGTTTAGGTTACGTTTGGTAACTTAACTCGACCTAACCTAAGATATGTTTAAGTCACCTAACCTAAACTAAACTAACCTAACAAAAACTTTACATAGGACTTTTAGACCCATTAGAAGTAGCCCCACGAAGAATGTTTTATTAGGTTAGTTCAGATAAGGTAAGTTTTGGTTAGGTCAAGTTAGGTTACCTAACCTAAACGTACCTAATCTAATATAACCTTACCTAAACTGGCCTAAAATAACCCAACAATCTAACCTAACCTAAATTAACCTAAAATATCCTAACATAACAAAAACATATTTTTACTAGGACTACTCATAACATCTCTAGAAAAATTTTCATCGATAAACTATGTGTCTAAACTCAATAGTTTGGCCAGCGCACAATTAGTAGTGATTCTTAATATTTACCTCCCGAGAAAACCCATCGCCCAGCGGCATCGTCCGGCACGATTTCCACATGCGAAAACCTCGAGACTGACCCCGCCGGGAATCGAACCCGTACCGTAATGTGGGGTGACTCGGGACAAGTGGGGTGACTGACTTGGGACACTTTTATGAAAAAATGTATTTTCTACGTGTGCCAACTGTGAGCAAATATGAATTAATTTCCACGTAGACATTCATGATTTGAAATTTATCACAAGTTAATTTCTTTCCTCAGTGCTACCATATGTTGGAATTTTTTTTTTTTTTTTTTTTTTTTTTTTTTTTTTTTTTTTTTTTTTTTTTTTTTTTTTTTTCGAAATGTCCCAAGTCACCCCACGTGCCACGAGTCACCCCATCTTACGGTATCGTCATGGTGCTTTGACGAAAAATGTGAGGTTGAGAGACGGAAAGGTAGGAAGACACTCCACCAATGATACGTTAAAAAAACTTGTTGGTTACCATAGCAACGTGTATAACGTGGCTGTAGGTTGTTCAACCATAACCTAAAAATTAAATAGATTGAGATTCGAAAAAAATTAACGTACAGAAAAATTCATGATTCCAGACACATTGCTATATTTGAATACTTTCGCGGTTTTGAAGCATTTTTTTAATGTGCTCAATGACATCGATACATCGTGTAACTTCATTATCAGTGAAGCCGTTTAATTGTTTTATTTGTTTATTTTGAAGCTATATATAAATTAGCTAGTTAGCAGTATTAATGATTTAATGTGTATTTACAGTTCTTGCCGATAGAATGCAGTGGGCCGATTGCATATTGCGAGAGTGGACGTTCCAATTCGAATAATGTGAGCCAGAGTGAGCGAGAGAGAGGGATATGTAAACAATGTAAGGTCGACCTCAGTGTAGGCTCCAGCAATATTTCTCTCTGATATGTGGGGACTGCGAGACACGAGGCAAGCAGTGAAAGGGCTGGGAGAAGTTTACAACCCTACCTGCTGTTGTTGGACTGCAGGTGTCGGCTGTGAGGATAGCCTCGTGTTGTTTCCCTAAGGCACGTCGTAACTCGTGTCGGCAGCGAGGCTGGTGAGAGGAGTTTATTAACTGAGGCGGCAGCTTGTTAACAGAGGTGCACTGCCGCCCCCACACCACACCTCGACCGTTGATTGGCTGCGCTTCTTAGATCCTCTACCGCTCTACTACACCATCCTCCCTGGGACCATGCCGCGCCGAAAATACCTTGCTTCTCTGTAGAACGTCCTGCTCCACTGCTTTCCATTCTTTATGCATAAGAACTGGAGCATTCCGTGAGTTCCTCTGAGAGCATGTAATACTTACAGACGGTTGATTCATAGCGAAAGTTGCTACAGTTTCTTGCAACATACAAGATCGGTAGGACCACGAAATTTTCACGTAAATAATTTTGCCACAGTTAGCTTCAGTACCTTATGTGCACATCTGCAGTTCTGATATTTAGTCACTGATTGGACGTTTATCCACTAGTGTCGTGGGGTTCTACAAGCGAATCACATACTTGTGTTGCTGCCGTAATCTTATTGCTAGAGATATGCAAAATTCTCGTTATCATTTGGCAGCAGGCTAAACTTCACTTTCCTCTGCATAACATAAAAAAATCTGCGATTCAATTGCCCAGGAACTTGTATGTGTTGTCATTTACGTGTGTTACGTCTTTACAGAGATTGATTGGCCTCTCTACCGTGTAAGCATTCTCCGCGGCAAGTCACGACAATATCGGCCAGCGGGAGACATCGAACGAGCCTATAGTCACTTGGAGTCTGGTCAGCTGTCAGAAAGTAACGCGAATTTTACATGTCTCTACGTATTGCGAGTCTCAAAGTCAAATAAGAAACGTCACTTCACAACTACAGTCTGTCAATAACCATGAAGCAAAGCTACAGATGTGCACGTAAGACACTGAAACAAACTGGGGCAAATTTTTTTTCGCGAATCATGTATGGCCTTATGATCGGATGAAGAATACCTGACACGTGGTTGCTGTCTACTAACCAATCGTTGGTGTCAAACGTTACACTAGCGGAATTCTCATTGGCTCTGTCAAATAGGGGAACAGTCTCACGTGCAGACAAAAGCCGGTATCATAAACAAAGCTTTAAAAATGCTGAATGTATGGTGATAGTAAAACTTAGCAAACTGTCAAGTTTTCTCGCGATAAACACCATGTCCTGTTATACTTTTTACTAGCACATAAGTAAGGTTGCCACATGGATACGCGTAATTTGCAAGGCTGAGGTTTTAATTTGTGGAAGCGCTAAGGGCGATGGAGTTACGCGCTATCCTTCATTCTAGCTTCTAGGCAGGGTACATATAAAGGATATTGTTTGCACTCCCAGGTTAGGCTTAGTCTCAAATTGATTGGTCGGTTTTGAAATCATTAACGAATTCATGTCGCCAATCAGGCTGCTTGTAATCAGTCTAGGAATTCCCTTCTTGGTACACTATAAATATTTATATTTTTTGCTATGATAACAGTTTAGGAGTTTGGAATTACAATAACGCATGATTTGTAAGAGTTGTTGCTAACAGGTTATTTATATAAATGTATGCGTTAGCAATTTATTCGTACGTATAGCATGGTAACACGAGGCTTACAGATATTTTGTGGGAAAGGTTTGTAGTAAGGTTACTTGCAAAAAAGATCTCAAAATTGTGTCACATACTTTTCTCGAATGTATGTAGAATACTGCACAAACAAATATTAATCACTGACATCTAAAAACATACCAAACACTGAAAACTTTCCATTAAATGGCATGTTATGCCACAGTCACAAATTACACAATCGCAACAGACAAGTGGCGACAAACAAATTAAATAATATTGTTCAGGAACTACAAAATAGGATCAAAACATTTTTGCATCACACATTTAACGACAAATGTTGCCCGTTTTATCGTCATAATATTTTATGCTTACGTGTGTGTAACTTACGCACTACTGAATATAAATTAAAATAAAATGTTTTCATTTGCTTGTATTTTTCGTCGCTATCCGTGTTTGGTGAACATTAAATCGTCAGTGTTCAATAAGAACATCGCAGGCCCTATGTAGTGTCAGACTCCTGTTGCTATGAGATACTTACTGAGCTATAGTGTATTATTTTGCCCTATAGGTATGTTTTGTTAGTCATTCAGTGCTGACACCATAATTTCATTTTCGCACGTGGGAATCGTGCCGGACGATGCCGCTGGTTGGCGGGTTTTCTCGGGGATCTCCCGTTTCCCCCGCCCATACACTCCGGCGCTGCTCCACACTCACCTAATGTCACCCCTCACCAGAGCTAAAGACCTCGCTGTTCAAGCGCTGACCAAAATCTCTCACTCACCGTAATTTCATGACTCAATTTAAAAGAACAAGGTGTTGTATACGTATGTATCTATTTTTAAGTTTCAGCGACAAGATTACATAAAGAAGAACTCTAAAAGCATTCAATTAGGCTATTTTTGGCCCACAGTAAACGAGCGGTAACAATCGTGCAGAACTGAATTGGTTATACACATATGCAGCGTTCTTTCAACACAATTCCTAAACAGAAGCTCTCAAACACTTTGAGCTGTTTTCGAATTCAATTTTACCTGTCCGAACTCTGCAGACAGCTTCGTTGTAACATTTCTGTTGGAGCACAGTCTAACATACACAGTGTGCAGAAATATCAGCCAATAACACGCTTGCAATGAAACATAAGCTATTCACTTTCCCCCTGGTTACTATTGAAGTTAACTCATCTATGATAATTAAAAAATCGGGAAGTCTTTATGACGCATATTACTGTGGTGTCTACACAGCAGGCTTGTGTAGTTGCGAGGCTTTCATTATGTAAAGTATGCAGCGTTTTACCACATGTACGTCGACCATTGTGTTTAACATGTTAACAATGTTAAAATTAACAAAGGTAAATATGTCAGCCGAACAATTTTCTTGGACTCACGCCATTTAGAGCGAATGTATCTGCGTGGCTGAAAACACACAATGAAACTAAACATCTAGACAATTGTAAATAAACAAATAATTTGAAGTGAGTATTGTAACATGTAGATTTTCTCTATGTTACGGGTACTGAACTTTAAAACCCAGTTGAAAAGGTTTATATTTTAATCAGTATTTGTATTTTTTTTTTTGCCGTTCGTCTTAAATTAATTTTAATATTTACATTGGTATTTAAAATTTAGGAAAAATTAATGGTCAGAGACTATTTCAGTGCAGTGTAGGATTGGTGCATAGTAGGAGTTAGCATAAATGCTTGAACATTATGAAGAATTCAATTGTATGAAACATCAGTTAATAAGCATAAAGTCTGACAAGCTAACTGTGTGACACATACAGATGGCTTAAACGTTACGTAGTTTTACTAGTGCGTTCGTCCAGGAATCAATGTACGACGAGCTACCTATGTCTACTGGAAACCTGAAGTTCTATCGGAGAAAATCTTCTTTCTAGAAACCTCCGATCCAGGCATATACGTCGCACAGCAATCCTCCTGGAAAAGCTGGCATACGCTCATACTTCCTTCCACAGCAAAATAGGAGGAACAGGACCACGGCCCCTCGGTCCAAGACAACTCTTCCCTCGACACCATCCGGATCACTCCCCAGTTCATCAAAACAAAACCCTCTTATACCTCTATCTGTATCTATGTCAAAATTCCTCGCGCTAATACACAGAGGTTATAAACTTCTCCTAGCACAGATCAAACAAAATGTTCGCTATGCACCAGTCCTACACTGCACTGAATTAGTTTCTGTCCATTCATTTATCCTAAAATTTAAATACCAGTGTAAATATTAAAATTAATTTAAGACGAACGGCCCAAAAAAAAAAAAAAAGAAAATACTGATTAAAACATAAACCTTTTCAACTGGGTTTTAAAGTTCAGTACCCGTAACATAGAGAAAATCGACATGTTACAATACTAGCTTTGTCAGCAAATATACAACATGCATACAGTCCTGACTTGTGTTTTATTGTTGATATTCAGACACTCAGTAATATTATCTCGTAATGGAGTTAACCAAACATAATTATTAAGGCTTTAATAAAAAACTATAAAAATAGTTTGGAGACCTCAAGGGTAAATATGTGTTGTAATGTTAGTAGGGACACTTGTTTTTTGCGAAATTAATTTTTCCTCACTTTGTTTCCGTGCCTTACGTGCACATCTGCAGTTCTGCTTCGTGGTCAGCGATTGGATACTTTAACTGTCGCTAGCCTTGAGATTCTGTCGGCAAATCACAGACGTGTGGTGTTGCAGGAAATTTTTTGTAATTGGCTCAGTAAAATTAGATACGGCTCTTCACACAGCAGAATTGAAGATGTGCACGTAATGCACTGAAACAAACTGGGGCAAAATTATTATCGCGAAAAGCAGGGTCCCTAACTATTGGCTACGTGATTTTGACATAAAATAACGATAAATAGTTAGAAAAATAAACTTTGCCAAACTTTAAAAAACAAACATGCTTTTGTTGCAGCAAATGGTAGGTTGAAAATTTGTCGTTACATACAAAATAGAAAACTGATAGACGAATCAAAGAACAACCAAACTGGTTGACATAGAAACATACAATTTTCATAGCGTATGTGAGGATTTTTTCGAAAATTCGTTTGTAAGAATGTTAAAAGTGTTGATATATATTTAAGATGAATCGTCGGCAAAGCTCAAACCTGGTGATCTGTATTCAATGTCTTTCTCTTAAACGGAAAACATTTATGACTATACAAAAATGATAAGGAATTTTCGATACCGAAATGAGTTAAAAACACGTAAAACGTTTTATATAAATTTTCGATTTCTATCGAACGTGTCTAGCTAAATTTTTTTTTTCAGCTAGAGCACTAGAAATACGTTTTAGAGTAATACGTAATATATATCTAAATCTCCGTGATATTTAATTCATTTTTGCTTCATATTCATGCTTACGTAAGCATCCAAAATAAGGCTTTCAAAAGGGGTGCAATGGTTTTAAATGACATTTTAGTATCTTATATATCCTGTCGAGATATCAAGATTATATAAACTAATGAAAAGTTTACTTTAGTGTATTCAGGATCTTAAAAGTGTTAAAATAGTTGAACATTTCGGTCAACATTTCACGACTATTTAAATAAAATTTGTCACTGTGTTATAGGTCTGAATGGGCTACAATCATACAACTTCGGTCACTAAGTCGTATTTTTTGAAGTTATGATTTCGTTAGGGATTTCCTAATGAGACTCGTAACTTTAACTGTTACGTAGTTGTAGAAGTTTTTCCTACGCAAATTCACTAAATATTAAAAATTACTATTAAGGAATACATAAGTTTAAACCTTTGCACGTACCAAATACGTACAAATGACGAGAAAGAAAACATAATCTTAGAAATACTGCGAAACAGTCGCAGAAGCATTGAGCAGTATGTCAGCTTGAATTATGACGCTTTCCATAACAAGCTAAATTTCTTTTTGTATTTAGCCGGATAAGTTTTTTATACACTTCTAAATTTATAAAAAGAAACCTGTACTCGCTACGCACTTTTGTTGGCTCATAATTTATATCATAAGTATGCTAAGAGTTTTGTGATATTCTAGTGTTCCTAGTAACACTTATTCGTATCTTAGTAATCTACGCTAGTAGGGATCTATCTTTGTCAGGCGGATTCAGCGCGAAACTGGTTTTCGTGGTTTCCTGAGAATGAAGTACGCAATGCCAATGCGAGTTAAGAGCACCGGCGTGCTTTTAGATGTTCTGATAACGAGATTTGTTGCGGTGAATGGAGTCGAGAGTGAGTGTTTAATCCCTAGGGTTAACTTCCCATGCTCAAAGGGTTCTTCTCTTAACCCTTGGCCCCCTCCGCCCACCAACAAACTTTGTCATTTGGTCAACCCCCTGTATCATCCATTAGCTGGGGACCCACGTGCGTGTCACGTGGCCAGCCAGCTAACTGCGTGACATAGCTTTATACTCCCTCCACCCCTACCAACAACCATCCCCCCTCAAACAAGCTCTGTCTTCAATTTGCTAACCTGTGCAGTCGGTAAACTTTATAACGTTGTTTCTAAACGTCTCTATCAAGCAGAAGGCGGGCGAGTTCCTAATGCAGTAGAACGTTTTGCATATTCACTGTGTGTTAACGTTGAATTAGAGCTATTAACAGTTAGGAGACCAGGCCCTATTTGCTAACAAAATAGTCTTCAGAGGGAACCTAAAAGTAAACACCAAAGTTTAAATGAAATCAAATCACAAAGTCTAACCCTTAATTTTTAATCCAACACACTAACAAGCACACCTATCATTACTCGGACCCTACCATATCGAGGAGAGAAGGTTTGCTTGGCTAGGAAAATAATATTTAAGAAACATACTCACCTTCAAAAAGATTCTGGCCAATAGATACCCCAGACATACCGTAGAAAAGCGGATAAGTAAAAAAAAAAAAATGCTTTTAACAGCCTAGTCACGACACACGAAACATTAGCTGGCATTTGGATTATTCCATTACATATGTATAGGACAGGCTTACTATTAGTATTCTGTGTTATACGGTTCTGAAGATGCAACATAGGGACAACAATTGTAAATTAATCGTAAATAAAAAAATAAGCGTTTGACGTGAACAAAACAGATAACAGTGACATGGACCTACCAAGCAATGTTTGTTAAGGCGCCCGCTTACTGGCCGTGTGTTTGTGTGAGTGAGTCACGGTGCTAGACATTGAAATGGCGTGTAGTGGTATTACAACCGCCTGACTGACACTACCAGTGGTGACACCAACTTATTATCGGTAGAAAGTTTTAAGCAAAGTCCATTGTGTTTTTCTATGTTCGTTTCACACAAATTCTGTGAGTATTTGTTTTTTTTAGATATAACATGTGGGATAAGCCACTTTGAGGAGCTATGAATTGATGTTTTATAATAGAAGTGATGCTTTGAAGCAACTTTTCAGTCATCGTTTCAAATGTATTTTCTTTCGTAAATTGACACAATGGTCAAATGTAGAATAGTTTCGTAAAAAAATACCTATTTTCGATCACGCTGCAACGCATTTTACGCGCATTCATGCGAGGCCTTCAAGGGCGTTCCAGAGAGAAAAAATCATACTTTCATATTTTTATGAAACAGAATTTGTATTGTAGACGTTACTTGGCCGTACATTTTCCACTTACAAAAAAAAAAAAAAAAAAGCTCATCCAGTTTCCCCATAAGGCATTTCAAAGTCAAAATTAGCATGTGTTTAGTTCATACGCCCCCCGAAAACCAATCCACATATCTAATAAAACGACACAATTCACAGTAAAAGAACACGTGACTGTCTAGGGCTTTATGTATGTAAAACCCATTCAAGTTATGTTTTGTAATTTTTAAAATTTTTCTGACATTTAGCAAATTTTTTGCTATTTTTAATTTTTTTAATACAAAACAAATATGTTGGGTTTTTATATACTTAAAGCTTTAGCCCGTGGTGTGTAATTTTACTGTGAATTATCTCGTTTTGTTATGTTGGTTGGCTTTAGGACGTACGGACTAAAATCATGCAAATTTGGCATTATGGGAAAACTGGCTCAGCTAACTTAATTTTTGTTGTAAGAGGATATTGTACTCACAATAACATCTACAAAACCAACACTGTTTCGTACAAATATAAAATTACGAGATTTTCCTTCAGGAACGCCCCTATAGACACAATGAACAATGACATGGGCCAAGCAGGCAATGTATTTTAAGTGGAATATTGCAGTGCCATATTGTATTTTCTATACTAAAGCAGATTCAATGTTTGTTTACTTACAACTGACAAGGCAGTCACTGTTGGCGCAGTGGCTAAAGCGCTGGCCTCACACAAAAGAGATTCAAGATCGATTCCTGCCGGTGTTGTACGCTGTTTTTTTCGTATGGTATAACGTTTCTATAATAAGCAAAAAACATATATAAAGTGGAAACTGCTTTTCTTTTAATACGTAACATCACAGTCATTTAAAAAAAAAAAGGTATTTTAGAATTTTGCAGTTCATTCCACGTATTCGTAAAATATATCAAAAATTTAAGTTAAACTTTCGCTAGCTAAAATATTTACATCCGCTAATAAAATATTATGACAGCTTACCTATCAATAGAACCGCGATTTTATGGCGAAAAGATTTTTGCAACATTTGGTTTCGATACGTCATGTGCACACCTGCAGCTCTGCTACATCGTTTGTGGTTGGATGATTTTACTCTCACTGGCCTTGGCAAATTATACACGTACAGACTCACAATAGTATTATTCTGATTGGTGCAGTCAAATGAGAAACGTGTCTGAACAAAAACACGCTGCCAATAACCTTGAAACAGAACTGCAGACGTGCACGTGAGTCACTGAAACAAAGTGGGGCAAAAATCTTTTCGCGACAAAATCGTGGCCCTACCTATCAAGCATAATGTAATTACATAAGTGCATACAATTTAGTTTAATACTCAAGCTATAGTTTCTTATAAACATTGAATCAAGATAGAGTGTGATGTTTTTGTGTGGATATAGCTTATAAATTGTTAAGCTAAATTGTGTTAACATTTTTAAAAGTATAGAATGAAGTGTAGTGATATCGTGAAAAATCTACTCATTAATTTATTTATCAAAAATATTAAATGATTACATATTTATTAATTCACGAATTTGAGATTAAATTCTGTCTGGACATGGCAACAGCGTTCCAGAATCTTCGTGTCATACTTATTTATACTTACCAGGTAATCCTGCTATCATATCGGTATCCTACTTTACTTCTTTTTGTGGATATTTTAGTTTTACACTCACTATTTCATGCATGAACTGCACATATAATTTATAACGTTCTCAAAGGACAAACGCGTCTTTCCTTAATCTAATTCCTTATTCGTTAAGTTTGTCTGCAGAATTATCACTGCAGTTTTTATGCAGCCTACTTGATATTTCAAGCACTACTCCTGACAAGCAATGTTACCTATCAAATATTCTTCAAACCGAGAAGCTGATGGAAGCTTGGTGTTGTGGTAGAATAACTGTAAAAATTCACACAGATGAGCTTTACCAACAAACGTATGTAAATAGTATGTAAATCAAACGTGAAATACACCATTTGATGCAAGCTGCTGGAAACGAACTCTTGGCTTCGCAGAAAACCAGATATTTTCTAGCAGGTTAAATCGTCTCTGTATAGAATTTCTTTGTGAATACAGTATTATAGTACAGGACTGTCAGAAGTTAATTATTGTAATAGTATTTAACACAGACTCAAAGTAACCCAAAAATCCAATTAGTTCTTTGTTTTAAACACCATTGGTGAATGCCAATAAGTGAAATTTTATTTATATTGGTAGTGAGCTTATTGATCTTTCATAAAAAATCAATTTACTTGTTGTAGCACAACATACAAATTGACTTGTAGTTTTTTTCAGTATTGTTTAATGTAACTCTTATTTGTGTGTTGGATATTGTCTTATTTTGACATATTCATTGCCCACATTTTACTGGCATAAATTCAATTTCAAAATAGAGGGAAGGGTTATGAAAACAGTGGGTAACGAGTATTTAAATGTAATTAAACAAGAATGTTTATGCAACGTGGTTTATTTATTACGACATTATGCATGATAATTTGCTTGAAATAGAAGTATGAAGTTGTTTTAAAACTGGTGATTTAATGTGAAATAATCTAGGTTGCTCGACCATTCAATTTATTATTATTATTCCTGTTTTCCAAAACATACGTTTGTTTTGTCAGAGCTAAGCTCTGATAATAACTAAATTGTTTTACCTGCCACACCATTTCAATTAGATGTTTAAAATTGCAAACAAAAATAAAGCGCGTCGTGGTGGTTCTGAATAACGAACGTTGCACAGAAATATATAGACATTTCTGGTTCTCTCTGACATGTAGATACGATTGTAAAATGGCTTACATTGTGAAGGTTATGTAAATCTAACTTAAATGACATCGAAATTTAGCTGATTTGTAAACATAATCAGCATTTTATAAACCTAAACTGTAAATTGACTTTGTGTGATCGAAATTAAAGTATTTTTCTATGGTAAATATGTGTAGATGACATTTTCGTTATGACGAATTAAATTCGTGTATTTTTTTTAACGTATCACTTTTCCAATTTTTAATATGTGTATTTCCTATGCTAGGTTTATTAGAAAAAAATATTTGTTATTCTTTGTAGGCCATGCCACGTACATTAGAAATCAGAAGCCCGACCTTCCCAAGTGAAGAAAGAAGATGGAAAAAAATATTGAATATTGAAGATCTTTAGTGTATAGGAAATGAAAGACATGAAAGGAAAGACTACCTAGCCCCCGCAACCAAATAACGTCGAGGTCGAAAGAAACAATGGGTCACCATGTACTAGTTCGCGGTAAAATACGTACATTTTACTACGTGGTTCAAACTGATTATTATTTTGTAGGCATCTTGCAATGCATGAATTATTTCCACAGTTCAGCACTTGCAGTGAAATATTCTTCATATTTTCATATCCTTGTTGAATGATGAATTTTAATTAATAACACGGTACTATACAGAATTACTTTAAAATGTGTTACAATGTATAACAAAGCTTATTTGGGAACTTTAACTTAAGATACTGAAAAGTGTGTGTTCAATTTTACTATAAGATGCATATCCCCTGGTGATATTGTTGTTTGTTTAAGCGAGCTTGTAGCAGGTGGCGCAAAAAGAACGCATGTATTTGACTTGCGTAGTGTCAGTGGGGGAAGTGGAATGGTGGGGTGTGTTGCCCGTTGTTTTGTAGGTTAGAAGGCCCAGTTACAGTAGTAATGGCACCGTGGACCATGCATCATCGCGTTTTTGCTGTTCAATATTTCTTCAAAAAGAATGCCTCTGTGATCACAGTCCATGCGTTCTTTTTGCGCCGCCCTTTACTTTCAGTGAAATTTCAATGTTTCTTCTTTCAAGATTTTCTTGCAATATGTATCTTAAACATTATAGTATAGGCACTATCTAAGTTATAGCTACTATATTTTTATAAGTATTATTCTTTCGTTTAATTTAAAGCCTTAGTCCTATGTTGATTCGCCTGGTACATAAAAATCTTAATTTTTCTTGTACAATACAGTAAATAGTTTAGTCTTTAAACTTCGTAATACATTTTAACGAACTGCCTTCTCCATTGGGAGAAATGTAATGATCTTCAGTGATTAAAATATTTTTATTTAATCAAACTTACATTTCTTATGTTCCAACGTGCAAAGTTTATTACTTAAAATTCTTCCACATAAATGTAAAACATAGCCGTCTCGGTTGTTGCATTTTTCTTATGTGGTCTGTACAAACTAGTCTCAGCAGTTATTACTTCTAAGTTCTACATGAAACACCACCAGTTTCCTGTGGTATGTCTTGTAATTTGTGCGCCACTCTGCATGTACTCCATATTTTCTTTACAACTAACATATAAATATTTGTACTAGGACACAAGTCCATTTGAAAACACTAACACATCTCTACAAAAAAATTATTAAATAAACTTTGTATCATTTTTGTTAGGACGACATAAACGCTAGTTTTGTTTCGATTCATACTGTAATTTATAAAACATCCCGTTATTTTTATATGCCTGTTCTTTGGTACAATAAAATAGCTTGTATATTATCACTTTTTAATTTGCATCTCTTAATTTTATCTGTTGTGGCTGGTTAAAAAATCGTTTCGTTTATAATTATTATTCCCTTCACGGAGTTAACAAAGTTGTTAGAGTAGTATCCCGTAATATTTTCTGAAGGGCACATTACAAATGGTGTAATGTTGAATTTATTTATTTAACAACGTAATATTTTACGGCCAACAATAGTTAATAATTTACTCTCACATAAATAACGTTCATTAATTACTTTAAAAGTTACATAACTTAAAAAAAAAATATGCTGCGCATGTATGTAGATTTAGCAATATTTCTCCTGTATAATATTTTCAGAAGACATACAGTACTGTTCTCCTTAACGTGCCTTAAATTAGTATCTTGTATGAATATGACAATATAGATAAATAGGTACTGACATTTTTCTGTGAAATGTCCTTGTTGATACGAAATACAGTAGCATTTCTAATGTTGACCTGCTTTAAGGTTAAGTTTAATGTCGAGCGATGTAGAACGTTGTTGCACACTTGCCCTTGCGTCGTGAAGTCGGACCGTACTTGTGTAGTGGTTACATCGCACGCCTCCTACCACGACGAACATGGATTATATACGCGATGGCGATTTTTCGCATCTGGGAAACGTGACGGACACTACCGTCCCTGCTGCGTTCCCTCTCCGTCCGGTCACGTATATGTTTTAAGGCCGTGTTCATTAGTTTCTACTGTTTCTGAGATAATTATATTTTTTAAACTTAAACGAGAGCAGATACATAGAAATCTGCGTGGTTTTCGTCATGATAGCTAATTTTTTCAAAGCAATAAATTGTACCGTCTCGAGTAAAAATTCAATTAACCAATATTCGTTGATTACCTACATAATTAGCTAAACCCATAGTATTTACTACCTTGGAAAAATCAGCCAATACGGAGAAAGCGATTTAAAAAAACTGCCAGAGAAATTGTTGATGTCTGCTCTCATTTAGGCGTAAAAATGTAATATAGTTTTAAAAAAAATAGAAACAAGATAGCATAGCCTTAAGGCGTTATTTCATGCCATCCCACACTCAGAAAGATTTTGGTAAAATAAAAAATATTGGGTTGAAAATGGCCAACTAAATATTTACTTGAGATAACATATTTTGTTACCATAAAAAAAACCTACAATACTCCTGATATTGTTGACCAACCAGAGCTGAAGATTATTTGGCGAAATACTAATGTCTGTTAATAAAATGGTTGATTTACGTTATAATTTACTTGGAAGTACACGGTAGAGTAAGCACATTTTGTTGTACCAACTAAATCTTAATATTTGTGCACGTCGTACTTGGTTATCACACCTCGGGAGTAATTTTGTGACAGTATTATATATTTTTTTCAAACTTATGCTTATTTAACAAAGCTTCATTTTGATACAATAAATCGGAATAAAACAATTATAGTAGAAAACCAATATTATAAAACTTAAAATTAGGTAATACATTGGCTGAAAAAGTCATGCATTCGAGTACCAACTTAATAAAAATTAGCAAATTACCAATCCTTCTTAGCAGTGGGCAATAACGAACAATATTCAATGCATGAAGTCCTAGGTTCTGCTCTCGGTGCTATCATGTTTTTAATGGATCGGAAAACATCTGTTTAGTCAAAATAATGTGTAGTTTTATTGACAAAATATTACACTGAGGCAACAAAATAAAAATAAGAAAGTAATTGTTAACAACAAAAATATATATATATGACAATTTATAAACAAGTTATTTGATTGCGCCAAAATATTATTTGCTTGTAACTCAACCATAACTTTCTCTCAGTCCAGTGTTTGACAGGTTCCTACAGTATCCCAGTTTAGAAATATATCAAATCTGAAGTGATTTTCCTTGACTTAGTTTGTAAAAGAACTTAGAAACACAACCACATAAATAATTTAAATAAATATATATTTATCGATACATGATGTGTCAGAAAAAACGCAATAATTAATGAAAACGTTGCTTAACATAGGTTTAAATCATTGCTTCTCATCATACCTGCACAACTTCTTATAGTATTAAAATCGCCACATTTCACAAAAATTACACACTTAAAAGCTATGAAATAGCACTCTTTTAAGATAAACATTTTCTCTTTGAAACCAGAAACCCGGCCAACATCAAATTGTTACTTACATAATATTCATTCGTACAACTATACATAGTTGCGGTTTCTCTAAATAGTACTTGCATTTTACTAAAAGGGAAATAAAAAATTACATTTAGAGAACCAACGAGTGTAGAGTATTTTCATAAGCGTTTTTGAGCTGTAACCTGCCAACCAATTTGACCCACAAATTGAATCTCATATGTTCTGGTAAGTGCTAGTAAAAACCATTGTCAGGTGAAAATATTTTGAAAAGGTTACCTGTTTTTGAAAATTAATTGATTTTAAACCAGAAAAATGGTAAGTATGGCTGTGCTGAGGAAAAAATTATGTTGGCTAAACAAACATTTTAATTCTAGAAAAAGGGGATGGGGTCCGCTGTTCCACTAGATCTTACCAAATAACTTCCATGTCGTGTTTCCAGTCTACGCATTCAGGAATCTAAATATATTTATTTTCACGTTTATAGGTTTTTGTAAACCTTTATTGTTTGTTAACCACTCATTTTGACGGAGAACGAAACCAATTATCTAAGGCATACGTTGATAGTTCGTCAAACTCTTGATATAGCTTAGTTTTAATTATTTTAATTTATTTGATCACTTAAATGGCTTGGAACAGAACACGAAGGAAAGGTAGAAAGTGTCAGCCCAGGCCTGTTTACAAAACCGCCCCAGTACTCGCTTGGGAACTGACATCAGGTTGGCCGTAGCTGGGGATCGAACACGTGACCTCCCGAATACGAGACGAGTGGTTTACCACTGATCCACTACGCTTGGCCGTTTACAGCTAGAGTAGAACATCTAGCCCCTTCTCAAAACGGTAGCACATAGAATCAATACATGAATATATATTCTCGCTATCACATATTTATATTGCAAAAATAAATAAATTTCAGAATTTTAAGGGCAAGTATTTTTATTTAATAACAGGCTTTCTATGTTAAGCTACGCTCATATACCAACATCAGCACAACAATTTTCTGTTTAACAAGTTACAGCCAGCAATTAAAGAAAGTCGATATCTTGTTGTTCGTAAGTTGAACTGACATCTAATATTTCTCATATTTTCAAAAATTACTACTTGCGCCTTGAAATAATGGAATGGGTGCTGCTTTTAGTATGAAACTACACTAACTCTGTGTTCGTATACATAACATCTCTTGAGACATCCACTTTGCAATTTTCAAGCTGGAAATCTAAACGTGCTGAGAAATGTATGCATATTTTATGCACTACGTTGTACTCAGTTTCTCGTTTACCCATAAAAGGAGACGTGGAAAAAATTACCTACCAGAAGCAGATGCGCATACATTATAAATCCGTAGATTAGGACCAACCTTGCAACATTGATTATAATAGAATAATAAGGAATTTCTTCAGCATATTCGGTATAGAAATATATGTTATATTTCTAAGTTACCGTATAGTAGTTTTTAAATCCAAAAATAAAAGTAAGAAAACGATTTTATGCTTAAATATGTTTGCTGAAGTAAAATTTTTCTTGTATGATTCGTTCAACTGAAAAACGTCTGCCATCATGGGAAATTGTAAAATTAATGGCCTTGGAAAGTATTAGTAATAGAACATAAAACGTGCATGACAGTTTATTATAGTAATTTATAAGACACTTCTTTACAGGCAGGCAACGATAGCTATCGGCATGGAAGGTATGTAAGTTTAAAAAGCGATAATAATAAGGTATGGAACAATTTAACATAGGTAAAATTGGTGTTGTAGGCAGAAATAACTGGACTATAGTCAAATAAGGGATAGTATCCGTATTTTTTAAAGTCACTGGTGTGCCGTTTGTTGGCACATGCTCGTTTGTTTGTTTTTATTTGTTTTGTCTAGTTAGTCTATTCGTAGTGGTAACTAGTTAATATTTTTTTTTATTTTGGCAAAGTTACTCCACCCCAGCACTGGTTATTTCTTTAATCTTCGGTAAACTTGTAATAATAGTAAACTGCTTATTATTTTATAAAGAAAATTTCAGGTAATTATTTATGTGCAGTTAAGGCAGTGTGGTATACTTATGAAACAGTTCTTGTGTAATACTTCTGACCAACTCTAATCATG